>VMBQ01015229.1:0-12884 GCA_007657795.1 Dreissena rostriformis | reverse complement strand
TCAAGGTCAAAGGTCAAATATATGGCTTCAAAGCGCAGAAAGGGGCATTGTGTTTCTGACAAACACAGCTCTTGTTTTTTCATATTCATAATATATTATTCACATAAGAGTATCAGTGTATGTGGTGCTATTGTATATAATTTGAAATATTCTGTTTTGGTGACTTATAGGCCCATCGGGTAGGGTGCAAAACACATTTGTATATATATTATTTTGAAGTTTTGTTTTATTGCACATGTCACTATAATAAACAATTTACTTACTTACTTACTTCATGACAGGCTAAGAAGGAGATCTGTACAGTGAAGGAACAGCGTCTGCAGCTGGCCCAGGAGGAGTTTCAGCACCTCCATGATACACTCACTGGCTGGAAGTCCTCCAGAACTAGCTGTATGTACACAGGGACTTCATTATTTGAGCTGCGTTCTGGGAAAACTGGGCTTAATGCATTTGCAAAAAGTGTCATCCCAGTTTAGCCTGTGCACTTGTATGGAATTTTTTGTTTAAAGGAGTTCTATTCTTAACAAAAATCCAGTGTAGGCTGAACGTGTCGTCCTACATTACACTGTGCGGACTGCACAGGCTAATTTAGGACAAAACTTTACGCACATGTATTAAGTCCTTTTTTCCCAGAACTTGGCTCATTTGATATCCATAGCTAAATATACTACCATGAACATTTTGATGATGTGTTTTTAGCTCACCTGAGCACAACCTGCTCATATGAGCTATTGTGATCGCCTTTTGTCCGTCGTCTGTCGTGCGGCGTCAACATTCACCTTGTTAACACTCTAGAGGTCACATTTATTGCATCTTGGACGAGTTCGAAAATGGTTCCAGTTGGTTGAAAAACATGGCTGCCAGGGGGCGTNATCTTCATGAATCAGCTTGCATTTTTTTCAGAATAGTCTAGTTCCTTTTGCTCTTAGGTGAGCACCTTAGGGCCTGATGGCCCTCTTGTTTAAAGCCTTACTAAAAACAAACTTTTTGTTTAATACTGTTAAGCACTGTTTACAATTCAGACAAACATAAGCATTGTAAAAATTACTAATATTTTATGAACACTGTGTTAGTAAATTCAAGAAAGACATATCATCGTTTGACTGTCATGTCTTGTAGTGGTTTCCGGTCAATAGCTTGAGTTTGCACTAGCCAATCTTGGGGGAACTTTTGATGTAGCCCACTTACATTGAGATCTAGTTTTGCTTTTTATTTTAGGTGTGTCAATGTCTGTGTTACAAAAAATAGAAAGACAGTTTTCCCTCAATGACTGGAGTTTGTTTGGAGATATGCTGAAATACCCTGAGTTTTATGGGGGTATCATTTTGAATTTTTGTATGTAGGTAGCTTATAAGCAGGCCTAGCTTGGGATTGAACTATTATTGAAATCGTATGAATACCTATGAAGTTGAAAACATTGTTTTTTAGCATTAGCATTTTTCTTTGATTCAACTTTTTTACAGTTTTAACAGCAACCAATTGTTCTATTTTATAATTTCGTTCCGGGTTTTCTCTTCCTTTCCAGTAAATTCCAATTCCAGTGTAGGAAGCACTAAGTACGACCCTGACCTGTTGAAGGCTGATGTTAGCGACGCTCGCAAACGTGTCGAGCGTCTTAAGCATGAGTTGGCTCAGATACGAACAGAGATGCAGTATAAACAGAGGGGGCTGGATACTCTTACTATGTGAGTTATAGTTACTGAGAAATAGGGAAGGATGGAAAAAATTTAGCAAGTTGTCAAGCATGTGTAGCTTTTCAGTTTATGGATATGCAGTGATCCAAATTAGAATAAGTCTGCAAGCCCTGCCCTGGTATATTTGGAATCAGGATTTCTCAGATTGGAAGTTTTATATAGATTAGATACAGAACGGACAAGAATATCAATATGAAATTTTGCCACACCGTCACCAATGAATACAAATTCAACAATTTAAAACAGTTTACATAAACATTTTTTTTTTAATTGATTCACAATATTAAATGCGTCTTAATTAGCAGGATTTCAGGACATAAAGATTCCATTTAGATCAGTTACAATCCTTCACAAACAGACTTTCAAAATTCCTGCACTTATATGGCTTCACTAAGAAATAAAACTTGTTGCCAAATTAAATTTTCTAAAGCCAAATGGGCCAATTTGTAGCTATTGAATAATTTGGCAAATGGCAGACGAGGCCCTGGCTGAATTATTGTTTATGTTTGTGATGGCAATCTGTGAACAATTAATTCACATGAGGTTGTTAATACCAGTTATCTCAGAATAATAACACTTCACTGAGGTTTAGTCATGTTTGTATGCCAGCCTGTTACTTACTCTAAGCCTCGTTCTGGAAAAACTTGACTTTATAATGCAGGTGCGTAAAGTGTCATCCGAGATTAGCATGTGCAGTCCACACAGGCTTACCAGGGACAACACTTTCCACTTTTATGGAATTTTTTGTTTAAAGAAAGTCTCTTCTTAATGAAATTCCAGTCTAAGCGGAAAGTGTCGTCCCTGATTAGTCTGTGCGGACTGCACAGGCTAATCTGGGAAAACACTTTACGCACATGCATAAAGTTCAGTTTTCCCAGAATGCTGCTCACTCTTAATGCGCCCTCCTCCCCCAGGGTGGACCGGAAGCTGTCCCAGCCGGGCGGCACTGGCTTCAGCGTAGAGGAGGCCAAGAACCATAACCATTTACTTTCTTAAATAAGAGTTATTGTCCTTTTGTTTGTCTATGATGCAACTTTTCAGGGCTATATCTCAGATACTATACAAGATTGCACTATGAATCTTAATGGTTATATAGAATGGTTGCATAGATAATTAGATATCAATGAGGACAATTGCAATGCATACAAACAATAACCCTACACATTGTTATTTTACAGATATTGTCTTGTTCATCCAATTGCAGCCGTCAATTAACACAATAATTTTGCGAAGGTTTTCAATTCAACGAATTTGCTTGTTTTTGTTTTACTCTTCATGTGCCCTCCTCTGACAGGGTTGACCGGAAGCTCTCCCAGCCAGGCACTGGTTACAGTGTTGAGGAGGCCAGGCTCATGATGGGTGAGATGAAGGCTATACAGAAGTCCCTCGTCTCGGGAGAAAGGGAGCGCCTGGAACTCATGCAGGTATGGGTTATACTAGAGAACGATAAAGAGTTAAATAGCACAAGGTGATGTGCCCTGCTCCCTATTTGCTTTTCCCCTGCTGCCCTTAAGGACAGTTCTTAAAAAAAAAATGAAAATCATTGGAAATTTAATATATTTTTGCAAATAAGTAATGGCAAATGAAAATAATATGCTTAAAAAGCTTAAAACAAGTGGTTGACTTAAAAATTCGATACATTTCAATAAAATTATGAGAAATATGATAGAATCCAATGCATTTATAGGAATATATAGCAAATTTCAAACTATTTTAGTCGCTGGCCCTTCTGAAAGAGGACTTCACATATGGCAAGGTGGGGGGGTCCTCCCCGGACGTCTCCATGCTGTGTATACCCCTGGAGAAGTCCACCACGGCCTCACAGACAGACCTGCGGGGGGAGGTGAGCTGGCTTTCAGCTTGAATTTCTATTTGACATTTTCAGTTAATTCAGTTCAAGTTATGTAAAAAAAGTGAAGAAATCTTGTACCTTACAATTTTCATTTTATTTACTTCAATTTGGTAATAACAACAAAAAAGTGACAGTCGTAACTGCCGTCTTTATACGATATAGAGCAATGAATTGTTTCAGTTTGGCGTGAACAGCAGTCGTTACTTGGCCGAGATGACCCGCCTGCGTCTGCAGTATGACGCGGCTCGACAGCGACTGTCTTCCCTTAAACACATGCTTGCTGACCTCGAGGATGGCATGGTGCCTGGACAGAACGAGTCAGACAAAGACAGGTAGAAACAGTAGACCTAGTTTAACCCTTTGCATGCTGGGATATTTGTCGTCTGCTAAAATGTCGTCTGCTGAATTTCTAAAATTAGCATTTTCTTCGATTTTTTTCGAAGACCACTTTCAGAATAGCAAACAGTTTGGATCCTGATGAGACGCCATGTTTTGTGGCGTCTCATCTGGATTCAAACTGTTTGCAAAGGCCTTTACAATTCGGTTCCAGCGCTAAGAGGGTTAAACCTCCTTAGATTGAAGCTAGATGTCGTCACAAGTTAGAGGCTGGTATGATAGAGTTTAAACTTGTTTATGTTAAAGGCTAGATTTCGTGAAAAAATAGAGGATGATAAGATTGAATAGCAATCTTTCTATTCAAGCTACATTGTGTTTAAAATGGATATTCTTTATCACTATTGTGACAAATTCTAGATTTCAAAAGTGTTTGTGCCACAGGCTGCTGCTTGTTCAGGAGAAGGAGCAGTTACTGCGGGAGCTGCGGGGCATCGACGCCAAGGGTCGGTCCGCGGCTGAGATTGAGCAGACCAATGAGAAGATACGGCAGCTGGGTTTGGACCTTAGTCACGCTAAGGATGTCTCCAATAAACAGATTGCAGAGAGGTACGAATTGGGTGTAGCCATATGCATTTCATAGTTGAAAGAAATTGATACGCAGTTTGAAATTATAGAAATTTCCGCAGTTGTTGAGCATATTAAATTAGATATGAGTCTTGCACTGAAAAATAGAGTTAATGGATGTGCCTAAAGTGTTGTCTCAGATCAGCCTGTGCAACCGCGCAGGCTAACCAGGCACAACACTTTTTGCCTTAACTTGATTTAAGCTAAGAAGAGACTTTCTTTAAACAAAAAATTATAGAAATTATAAAAGCGGGAAGTGTTGTCACTGATTAGCCTGTGCAGAATGCACAGGTTAATGTGGGACAAAACCTTATGCTCATGCATTAGCCCTTTGCATGCTGGGAAATTTGTCGTCTGCTAAAATGTTGTCTGCTAAATTTGTAAAATTAGCATTTTCTTTTATTTTTTTCAAAGAATACTATCAGAATAGCAAACAGTTTGGATCCTGATGAGACGCCACGTTCTGTGGCGTCTCATCTGGATCCAAACTGTTTGCAAAGGCCTTCAAAATCCGGTTCCAGCGCTCAAAGGGTTAAGCTCCGTTTTCCTAAAGTGAGGCTCATATTTATCCAATATTATCCAATCATCGCAATTGGTCATCATGTGTTCAGTGGATGAACACTTTGTGCAAAAGAGAATGTGCATTTTATTTGTGATTTACCACTGCGCACATGGAAGAAGTGTTTGTGATTCTTGATGAATGAAATTTAATTCTTTCATGATGGCTTTGGAGGAGTTAAAACTTTCTGTGGCAATCCTGGCTCTGTCTTTGGAATGTGATATAGAAATTAGAGGAAAATGCAATATTTTTTTTACTGAAACGGAAAATGTATCAGCTTGTCGAGGAAAATGAACAAGACTTATTGCCTTGAGCAATGAAATAAATTTATTTCATGGTATTGAAATGTGTACTGTTGTGTGTCATATTATGAGTATAAGCTTTAAGTGAAAAAGGTCTTTGCAGTATTTATATAAAAAATTGGAAACAAATTTCTTGTCATATGCTTGTATTTAATTTTTGGATAATTTAAATACTGAAAAAGTAATTATTGGTGTAACTTTGTATGACAGATGTATGTTTCTACAGTGTTAACATTTATAAATATGTTATTGAATATCTGTCATTGAGATAGAGTTTTATGTACCAGTGTAACACAGTGGCATGGGAGCTTGCTATTTTTTTATTTGAAATTTAATAAGTAGACAACAAGTTCCTTTATTTTTTACAGGCCATTAAATTCTATTCATGCATTCACTGTTGTTACATCTGGAATTCACTAAATTGCCTTTGTTGGACACAGAAATCAACTGTTTTCATCTTTTTCTGTAATCCTGCAGATTAAAAAGACAAGAGAAGAAGACGGAGATTTTGAAGGAACTTACAGAGACTACCAAAAGAACAACGATGTTAGAATCTCAGCTGAAAAGGTAGTTTGAATAATGAACATTTGTTTTCTGATATCAAATCTGGTTAAAAGCGTGTTTAAAAAAACCTTTTATTAGAGCTAATGCAATTCGAAAATTGTGTAGTATGTCAATGCTTGGTAAAAGAGAGTAAGAATGTTTGGTCCTGAAAATCTTATCATAACATTGGCCCTTTAGGTTGGTATAAATATGTTCATGTAAAAACCTTCTTTCACTTTAATTTATAAGTTGCAATTACTTTAAATCAGATATGTTCAAAAAGTTTATTAATGATTGTATGGGAAATTTAATAAGCTACATCTTTTCAAAAAGTGCATACTTCTGTGACCACAATATCTGTTGTGTAGTCAATTAACCTAAGACCGTCAACCTAAAGATAAGCAAGCATTACCAGTCTCTTTCATCTTAAACATATAGCCCTCGGAAATAATTGTTCAACTGAAATACATATTCTCATGTACCCCTACTAAGGAAGATTGTGGTTGTATTCTGGAAGCACCCTGTCGTTTGGTTTGTTTGGTTGGTCAGCCAAGCTGCCTGTTCGTAAATTGTGTCCCGAACTAGTCTCTCAGTTTTCTGCCTACTACATATAGATATGTTGTTTATTCAATGAAGAAGTGAAAGACGCTATTTTCACATATGTAGCAAAGTTCTATGAAGAGTTATGTGCCCTTGAACTTGTACGAATTTGTTAAACTTTACATTATTGTACATGTGTCTTTGTGTCGCGAACAGGTCTATCAGTTTTCTGTCTGTCAACATAAAACTTTATAGATATGTTATTTATACTAGGAAGAAGTGCATGATTTTTTTTCATGTATGTCGTGATATTCTTTGCAGAGTTATGTGCCCTTGAACTTAAGCAAATTTTGAATACTTACTTAATTGTATATTTTGTGTCACAAACAAGTCTCTGTGTACTATGTACTAGTGGAAGACATTACTTGGTGTATGTCATGCTACGCTTTGCAGAGTAATGTGTCCTCGAGCTTAGGAAATTGATTCAAAACTCAACATGCACAAACAAAATAACTTTGTGCGTCAGTATTTTGACCCCTGAAAATTAATCAAAAGATCAAATTGGGAAAAAATGCAACTTGCACGAAAAGTTACAGATAAATACTTTATTAGATGTTTATGAAATAAAATTGAGATATAATAATGGAATAGCAGAAAAACCCCTGGAGGTGATTCCAAGATCCCATCCCTAATCCCTCTCTAATACATTTCCAGCATGTCGCAGAGTACCCTGTCCATCTCGTCGGGTTCAAGCCTGGGCTCTTTGGGCTCCCTCTCTGCCAGCAGTCTGGGCTCTCTGAGCTCCCTGGGCATGGAGTTCAACATGTACGGCTCCACGGGCTCCAACCTGCAGAACCTGCACCGCCGGGTGGAGACCCAGCTACAGCACAACTCCAGTGTCTCACCTATACAGGTAGGGAGGGATAATGACTGCAAAAGCAGGGTGTTTTCTCAGACCCTGCACACATTTTAGCAAGCCACTGGCTTGTAGGCTCCTGCTAAATATTATTCCTTAATCATTGATAAGAATGATTAAACTGATGATTCCTGGATTCACAAATAAATCAATCAAATTATTTAAAACTGATCAGACATGTCCCCTTCTCTTTTTGAGTAGCACCCTGTACTATTGCTGGACATAAATGAGCCTCGTTCTGGAAAAACTGGGCTTTATGCATGTGCGTAAAGTATTGTCCCAGATTAGCCTGTGCAGTCCACACAGGCTAATCAGGGACGACACTTTCCGCTTTTATGGAGTTTTCGTTTAAAGGCAGTCTCTTCTTAACAAAAATCCAGTGTAGGCATAAAGACTGCACAGGCTTATTTGGGATGACACATGCACTAAGCCAGGTTTTCCCAGAATGCGGCTCAAATATTTGCCTGAATTCCAGGAGAGTGCAGTGTGTGTGTCTCCAGACGTGATGGCGGCTGCAACTGGGAACTACCTGGAGAGTGTGCTGGGAACCAGTAATCAGGATTTGAGCTCAATGGCTGGACTGGGTCACATGCATGGCCACGGAATGAGTGCTTACGGGAACGGGACATACTTCGGGCAATACATGCCTAGTTTAAGTTATAGTACAGCTGTGCCAAATACTGGTGGAAATGGGACGAACTTCGGGCAATATGCGCCTAGTTTAAGTTATAGTACGGCTGTGCCAAATACTGGTGGAAATATGTTAAACTATGTTGGAAATGTGCCAATGATGGGGAATCTTATGTCAACGTACAGTTCCACTGTGCCAGTAGTTAGTTACCAACACTCATCTCTGCAGGAACACTATACAGCCACCTCCGGTGGTGTGACTTTTGCGTCCTCCCACTCTTCTCTGTCATCTATGTCTCCCCCCGTATCCCCGTATGACGTGGGCCCCCCACCCACGTATGGCCAGCATATGAACATTGGTGGGCCCAACCTCAACAAGCCCCCTCCACCCTACGTCCCCCAGGGGCGTAGTGCCCCCACTCCCTCCCCACCCACCTCTCACCCCTACAGTATAGCAAACTCATTTCCCCATAGCGTACCTCAAGTCAGCAGCAGCAGCCAATCAAAAGTAGTGTTAGATCAGCATCTATCAACAGTGCACTCTCAGTCAAAATCAGACTTGCCAAGCAGTGGAGCATATACGCAATTTGGCGGGTATAACCCGCCCCTGTACCAATCAGGGGATGTGAACAGTGACTCGTTCTACATGAATATGAATAGCAACTTGGCTAAGAGACTTCAGTACCCGGACAGTCACGATATGGGCTCAAACCCGCCTCTCAGTCCGATAAGTGAGAGTAGTTCGGGCGTGTGTAACAACCTCTCCGGTGGAAATACTCGGAGCGTTTCGGCGGCGGTCAGTGATGAGTCGGTAGCGGGAGACAGTGGGGTGTTCGATGCTGTTGTGAAAAAGTGAGTAGCAATTGAATAAATGGTGGATGTCCTGTGGTTGAAATTTCTCATGGCTATAGTTTATATATACATACATACATATAACACATGCTATATTGAAAATATAGGGATAATATGGCAATGTGAGCTAAAGTGCCCTTTTTATATGAACACCCTGCCCTATTTATACAGCTCTGCTGATTACTATCAGGGTGTGGATTCAAAACTTCTTTAAACTTGAAGGATTCTTTTCTTTAAGGGTTATCAGTCTATTGCCTTGGCAGAGCCTGATATGTGTGCTCTCTGTTGTTCTTTGAATTTCTTGTTACCTTTATTGATTTAGCCTCGTTCTGGGAAAACTGGGCTAAATGCAGGTGTGTTAAGTGTCATCCCAGATAAGCCTGGGATTAGCAGTCTGCACAGGCTAATCAGGGACACTTTCCGCCTAAACTGGATTTTCGTTTAAAGAGACTTTCTTTAAAAAAAATTTTTTATTTAAGCGAAAAGCGTTGTCCCTGATTACCGATTAGCCTGTGTGGACTGCGAAGGCTAATATGGGATGACACTTTACGCACATTCACTTAGCCAAGTTTTCCCAGATCGAGGCTGCATTTAATTCACACGTTCCTTGTGCTTGTTACAGAGATATGCTGTTTAATTCACACGTTCCTTGTGCTTGTTACAGAGATATGCTGTTTAATTCACACGTTCCTTGTGCTTGTTACAGAGATATGCTGTTTAATTCACACGTTCCTTGTGCTTGTTACAGAGATATGCTGTTTAATTCACACGTTCCTTGTGCTTGTTACAGAGATATGCTGTTTAATTCACACGTTCCTTGTGCTTGTTACAGAGATATGCTGTTTAATTCACACGTTCCTTGTGCTTGTTACAGAGATATGCTGTTTAATTCACACGTTCCTTGTGCTTGTTACAGAGATATGCTGTTTAATTCACACGTTCCTTGTGCTTGTTACAGAGATATGCTGTTTAATTCACACGTTCCTTGTGCTTGTTACAGAGATATGCTGTTTAATTCNAAAGTTTTTTTCCACCAATTTGGCCCCCCCCCCCCCGGTGCTGATAGGCATAATTGGTAATTTTCCCCAGTCTATACTGGGGGACATATTGTTTTTGCCCTGTGTGTTTGTTTGTTGCTTTGTTTGTTTGCACAAACTAAGTTTTTTATAGCATTTGGCCTGTCAGTTCTTCAGTCTGTCTGTAAGTGGTTGAACCTAAATGATATGTTTTGTGTAACGTCGATAATTCTTCTTATAAAGCCTTGATACTTGCAATCATGTTATCTATGAAGAATCTGAACACACCCACATCACCTTACCTTATTTTGATCCCGATATTGACCTTCTTTTGGACTTACACACTCACCTCACCTTACCTCATTTGACCTTGAACTTGACCTACCTTTGGACTAATGCAGAAGGTTCACATTTTTGGTTAACCTAAAATGACACTTTTCATCTTATATCATAACTGCTTGCTACTAAGCTGCGATACTTGCATGGATGTTATCTATGAACACTATCAACACACCCACCTTACCTCATTTTGACCTTGACAATCATGATGACCCACTTTTGGACTTTGACTAATTCTGAAGGAACAAATTCTTGGTAATCACAAAATGGCGCGTTAAGAATCACATCAATACAGCATTTTACAAAGGTTTGGTACTTGCATGGATGTAATCTTTGAACACTTTCAACACACCCACATCACCCTTATCTCAATTTCACATTGAAATGAACCTTAACCCTTTGCATGCTGGGAAATTTGTCATCTGCTAAAATGTCGTCTGCTCAATTTCTTAAATTAGCATTTTCTTGGATTTTTTTCAAAGAATACTATCAGAATAGCAAACAGTTTGGATCCTGATGAGACGCCACGTTCTGTGGCGTCTCATCTGGATCCAAGCTGTTTGCAAAGGCCTTCAAAATTCAGTTCCCGCACTGAAAGGGTTATTTTGGACTAGGACTTCTTCAAATGGGCCATGAATTGATACTGACAAAGCTTCCAATGGGGGCATCAGTGTGTAATGAATGCAGCATTATGTTTTTCTTGAGATTTTTACTAGTCACCTTCAGAATATTGAATCTTCTACTTGTACTTATAACAAGTAATCAGTGTTTATCCGGTTTGGTTTTTAACTAATATATTGTATACTTGATCAGATTTGAGAGTGGAGAGAGTCGACTGGTGATAGGCCTGGAGCAGGCCCGCAATCTCACAGCATTACAGTTCCCAGAGAACTCCACAGTGTAAGTATTACTGTATACCTGTTATAATATGAACCATAGTCTTGGATAACCGGGCTTAATGGATGTGTGTAAAGTGTCATCCCAGATTAGCCTGTACTCTCAGCACAGGCTAATCAGGAATGATACTTTCAGCCTTATCTGGATTTTCGCTATGAAGAGACTTTCTTTTAATAAAAAATACCATAAAAACTGGAAAGTGTCTTCCCTAAACAGTCTTGTGGACTGCACAGCCTAATCTGGGATGACACTTTGTGCACATTCATTCCCAGAGAACTCCACAGTGTTAGTGTAGCTATTATGATACCTGTAGCATCAGGTCT
This sequence comes from Dreissena rostriformis, assembly GCA_007657795.1. Taxonomy (NCBI): domain Eukaryota; kingdom Metazoa; phylum Mollusca; class Bivalvia; order Myida; family Dreissenidae; genus Dreissena; species Dreissena rostriformis. Next base: position 1,461 of record VMBQ01015229.1, on the reverse strand, counting down.
TCATTAGAGTCTCCTTTAGACCTTGCACAAAGCAAATACCAGGATACAAAATTAGGGATGCAACTGGTTTAACAGTTAACCTACTGAACAATCAGTAAACTGGTTACATTTTCTAGTCAAGGAGAAAATGAAACTTCAACTTGAAAAATTAAGTTTCAAATGTATTTTTCATGCAATAAATCATACAATATTTTGCGCTTGACCTACTCTACTGCCAATTTACCCTGTTGTATGCCTTACACTACATTCAACGCTGATGATGGGATCAATAAAGTGTCAATAAACAAAGTACAGTAAATACTCAGTCATACGTCTACCCACTCATTAGTCGGGGATACAAACAAAAATGGTACGAAATTAGCAATTTAGTGTATGTTCACTTCATAAGTTGAGTTAAAATTACAAGAAAGTTAGAAAATGAAAAAATGCGTCAGTGAAATTACGACCCCATCAAATTCATTGTCTAATTTTATGACACAACTATCCATTTTTTTTTTACGTTAATTAAATATTCCAGATATCAGTGAAGTTAAAAACATACCTTTATTGTCCTGAAGTGTACTTTGTACCCTCTTCTGAATGTTCAGGTGTATCAAGGCAGCATTATTACCGAGTGCTGAAAACACGTGGATGACGGAACCCTCAACAGATCTGAAGAACCCGAGGTTCAGTGCGGTGTTTTCCACCAAGATACCGTCGAAGAGTCTCCTGACAAAGACCCTACAGGTCATGATATGGTGTCTGCAGGACGGAAGACCCGACGAATGTTTTGTAAGTGAAACAGTCTCTGTGTAACTCCATACCTGTTAGATAAGGTATATTTACATGATGCTTGTCCTCTCATATCATACACCTAACTCTCACTGTGTCAGAACTAATTTTCTGAAATGTTTGCATCAGTGTCGAGTATGATTTGTTAATCAGCTCTAGCAGATGCTGATTGCATGTAATTTTTCATTTAAATGATGTCTCATAGCGAAAATTCAGTTGAGGCGGAAAGTGTCCTCCCGGATTAGCCTGTGCGGACTGCACAGGCTAATCTGGGATAACACTTACCGCACAAGCATTTTGCCCAGTTTTCTCAGAACACGACACATATTGTAAATTGATTTAAGTGTTGTAATTAGAAGATTTGAAAAGTAAGGCTCGGCATGACCATGAGCCTGCAGTCCCTTATAATCACATTTTTACTGATATATCTGATAAGAACAAAGGCAGGGTGGCATAAAGGGCAACAGGGCAGATCCAAATTGGGATCGGTCGTTACGTCCTGCTATTTATTGAAACTTAATAAAATTTTACTAAACTAATAATGCCCCCCTTCGAAGAAGAGGGGGTATATTGTTTTGCACAAGTCGGTCCATCTGTCTGTCTGTCCACCAGATGGTTTCCGGATGATAACTCAAGAACGCTTAGGCCTAGGTATGAAACTTCATAGGTACATTGATCATGACTGGCAGA
>VMBQ01015228.1:0-12901 GCA_007657795.1 Dreissena rostriformis | reverse complement strand
TGAATATATAGTGCAATATTGTGAAAAAAAAACACTTTGGGGAGCATCACCCGTCTCCGACGGTTTCTTGTTTTATAGTCTGTTCTAAAACCCCCTATACTCTTTAAAGATTTTTTATGAAACTTGGCTAAAATATTGAGGTCATAATGGCTTCAGTCAGTCCTGCTTCAAGGTCATGGTCATATTATTGCAGCGTTATTAGATTAAGCTCGGCTCCATTTTTGTGTCTGCTTATACCCTTTGAAGGCACACGAGACCTAAGGTCATTTAAGCATCTTTTACCATACAGATTTAACATATTTTACTGTTATTTCAAAACAGTGTTAATGTTCATAGAGACCCCCGTCTAAATGTAAATGTCCTATATTCGCATGATTTACCTATACAACAACTATTGACAGACCTCAATATTTGAATTATTTTGGAACATGAGATATTACAATAAAGGTTCTCTTTCGGTTACATGCCACTAAATGTTGCCAGAGTTGTGACCCTACATGAATTTAATTTTTACCAAAATCAATTTCTGTTTGATAATTTTGATTGATTTACACTTCGAGAGAATGTTTACTATGCAGACTTAACAAAAATAATAGTTTGGTACCGTAAGAACTGCCACATATTGATAGTTTTTGTTTGTTTTCTCTTAGGGTCTATTTCTTCTTGGTGAATTGCATTGTTCTGTCATAGTGCTATATAGTGCGGAAATAGTTTTCTCTATTCATACTGTGACAATTCTTGTTTAATTGGTAGCCCAGATTTTGTTGAGCACAATGGTATTTTACAGAAAGTTGAGTAACTGTCTCAATGTCTCAATTGAATATGCAATTTAATTTCAGTTATTCCACAGTTTGGAACTGAAGATGGAAACAACATCACATTTTCCCCTGCAACAAATCTGGTAGAAGGTGACACAGTTACCTTTACTTGTCAAGGAGATTTGGGAAATACCCCAGTAGGCCAGCTGTCTTGGTTCTACTACCTGAATGGAAGCAAAACACCAGTAGAGGTTTCTAACCAGGCTACAGTTCAAGCTATCCAGGATTCAGCAGTTGCTGGGAGAACATGTTCCAAAACACGAGTGTCCACCCTGCCCTTGACCCTGACCAAAGAAATGCACTGGTTTGTAGTGAGATGTACAGTGAACCAAGATCAGCCATTCACTTATGAAGGTCAAGGCTACAAAATGACTCAGCAGATGGATGTTATGTGTAAGTGTTGCATGTTTGTATTGCAGCATCCATTACAGAGCTGTTCAGTTCAGGGCTTTTTTCCTTATTTTGGAATGACTGTCGACAGCCATTTCACAATTCTGGCACATTTCACAACACTAACACAGTCACAATATTAAACAAAAATAGTTAATCTGTAGAAATCTGACTTTTTTGGCTAAATCTGTCAAAAACAGCCACTTCGCAATTCAAAAACATATTTCGTTTTAAAATTTAATATATAATTTCAATTAAGGAAGTATGGATGTAAATGATATCTTAAAAATTGTCGCTGTTCACAGAAGATCTAACATTCGGACTCACTTTTTCCAAAAAATTACAAGTTTGTAACTCACTTTTTCAGATATTAAGGAGCCAACGGCCACTTAACGAAAGTAGAAAAAAAGTCCATGTTCAGTTTGATTATTTTTGTACACATACATGATCACTATACTGCAATTTGAAAGATGTGTCTGTTATCTACCCTTCACGGCAGTTTTTTTAAGCCACTAGCCCGAATCATTATGCTTAATTTGAAACTGATAAAAAAATCCAATAGTCCAACTATATAAATTATAAATTTCTAGTAACCCGAATTATATTTCACCAGGCCCGGGCTAGCATTAGCTTGAAGACTGATCTACCCATTAACATGTGACAAAAGGTGTTCTCATTTGACTGTTTCAAAGTTTGTATTCAAGGGTTTTTCCCTAGGAGCAGGTAAACTGCTAAGATCTGCACAGTCTGCAAAAATGATCGTTATGCTACGGCTGAAATACTGTTAAAAACAATTCATCAACAAAAAATACTTTTGTCACCTCAGCTACTGTAATAAACATTACAATGGTAAAAGTACCACTCTTTTATAAACAGGCTACTGTAATTATACCCCCATTACCATTGGTAATGGGGGCTATATAGGAGTCACTTTGTCGGTCTGTCTGTCGGTCGGTCGGTCGGTCTGTCTGTCCCGCTTGTCCGGGCCATAANGTCAATATCTCAAAGGTCAAGGTCACACATGAGTTCAAAGGTAAAAAATAGCCATAGTTGAGCTTGTCCAGGCCATTACTATGTCGTTCATTGTGGGATTTTGAAATCAATTGGCACATTTGTTAACCATTATTGGACGGTGTGTTGCGCGATAAAATTACGTCGATATCTCCAAGGTCAAGGTCACACTTTGAGTTCAAAGGTCAAAAATGGCCATAAATAAGCTTGTCTGGGCCATAACTATGTCATTCATTGTGAGATTTTAATATTACTCTCCACATTAATTTTGTTCACAGGCATTGGATGGCGTATCATGCCAAAGAATTCAAGATTTCAAAGGTCAAAATGGCCATAAATGATAATGGCATAATAATTCTTAAAAATTGCCATAAATAAGCTTCTCTTGTTTTGTGAGACAGCATGCAAAATATTCTGTGTCAATGCAGCATGTGGGGGTATACGTCACGTCAGTGACAAAGCTCTAGTTTATGGTATATTATAACTGCAATAACTTTTACAGACAAACCAACGATCAGCAGCCTAAGATTGGCTCCAGATGCCGTTCAGTACACGGATGGAGATCCGTTACTGACCCTGACTTGCACAGCAATGTCCAATCCAGCACCTGAATACTACTGGACATATGAGTCACCTTATGCCAACAGAACACAGATCGGTGCGGGGAACCAGCTGGTGATCCGAAACCTGACCTTGAACACCACAGGGATGTACACGTGTGTGGCGTACAATGTGATCAAGGGAGTTAACCGGACGATTAATGCAAGCCTCCAAATTACTGTAGGTCAGTACATTTTAAGTTTTCCTTTTTGGCGGGCGAAGATTGTCTCAGATTTGTGCATTGTCAGTCTAATGCAAGAACTGAAGTAGAGCTTGAATAATTGTTTATGTAAATGATCATTTTCATTTAGTTGTGTAGTAACATGTATGGAGTTGTGCACTGTTTTCCACTGCACTTTTAGATCTGGGCTATCTAATATGATTATGAAATTCTTCTCCAGTAACTTCGTACTGACATCGGATCTATCTAACTCTAGAAAGCGTAGCTTATTAGTGTGTCTGCTTTTTCACGTAGCTTATATAGTTATTCTTTTGTACTAGAATTCAACAAAATTACCTTATTTTACAGTTAAAATTAAATTACTAACTAATCACTTCTAATGAAACTTTCTATATGCGCTGTGCTCTGGGAAAGAAGGGCTTAAAGCATTTGCGAAAAGTATTGTTCCAAATTTGTCTGGGCAGTCCGCACAGGGTAATCTGGGACGACACTTTCTGGTCTACATACTTGTTTAGAAGAGACTCCCTTTAAAAGAAAAATTCTTTAAAGGAGGAAAGTGTCCTTCTTGATTAAGCCTGTGCGGACTTCTTCAACTAATCTCGGTTGATACTTTGCACGGTTTCATTAAGCCCAGTTTATGGCAGAGCCTGGTTCATATTTTTCGTTTTTTCCAGTTCTTTATTAACAAGACTGACCAACAAGTAAAATATTTCTTTTTAATTGGAATATTATGCAGCTGTACATGTTTGTTCAATGTTGCTATGTTTTGTTGTTAATGTTCACTTTGTGCTCACACCTTGTTCTGTGATCATGTGACCAGTCAGCTGACAGTATGTCGAGAGTCATGTGACATCTATGGTCATGTGATGGTCACATGGTCCATTATTGTTTGTATATGTTTTCCCTACCAATGAAAAGACAATCACCTGAATGCCAAAATAATATTGCATACTATACCACAATACAATATGTTCCAACTTTAAGGTCCTAAACTTTAAAATTGATAATTCCTGCATTAAAANAAAAAAAAAAAAAAAAAAAAAAAAAAAAAAAAACACAAGTTTAGTATTAAATGGGAAATCCAAATTATCAAATGCACTTTTTTTTTGAATATGAAATCTGTTTTGTTTTCATTTATAAATATTACAAGTAAATTAATTATTCCCTTTTCTTTTCTGTTGCCTCTTGGCAAAGTGTATTTCTTAGTTTCGAGGACCTTTTTAAGATGATACCTTTAAATTGTACCAGAATGACCAATTGGTGGAAGGAACATGTTTCAACAAACCTTAAGGCAGTTCATTATTACTGATTACATTTACAAATTATTATTGAAAATAACAAATATTCATATAGAAATGCACAGTTTTAGGGTGTTTTTTTGAAGTACAGAGGTCAGTTGCTTTTAAGAAGGACTAGTATTGACAAAATCTCACATCTGGTTTAATTTATTATGGGTCATGCATTTGAAGGTGTCATATTTTTGTTTGTTTCTTATATTAATTATTACTTATATCCTAATTCTATATTTCTGTAGCCCTTATTAAAAACATTGATTTGCTTATGCTCTTAAGATAGATTCTCAGTTAGTGGATAACATTCCATTAATATCTACAACAGAATGACACAAAAAGACTAGATTAAAATTGACTCAAATTTATACTCCCTTATAATAGATGCAGTAATCATATTGATATATTTCTAAATGTTGATTTAGTAAGTTGGAAAACCATTGTAGGAAATGCCTGTACCAGTTTTGCTATCTTTGTTATCATAATGTCAACACTGTGAGTTATGATAGATTTGTTTTTGACCTGTTTGCCACAGATAATCATAATAAAACTTGGGTTTTCAACATTTGATAACCATAAATCTAACATTGACTCCAACTGTGTATTCAGTTAACTTGTCAAACATAAACTTGAAGAGCTTTAAATGCTTAAGTTTGATTTCCTCTATCCATCTTTTAAAATTGAGTCAGTGAATGGTCCAAAAAATGAAGTGACAAGTAACGTAATCATTTAAAATAGTAAAAATTCTTTCACATTGAGATCTCCAAATGTCTCAGTGTTTATGTACAGTCTGTAAATATTTGAAAAACAGGGCCACAAGCCATTGATTCCTTATTTTCTGTTTCTTTATTTTTCTATCTTTGTCAAATAATTTATTCTCTCTGCTCTTTGTCCTCATTTCGGCTTTGCTAGTGCTTAATTAACTGCATGTGTATTAACATACCCTTTCTTCTTGATATTATTTTATTATGTTTAATGCCTTTGCCCCAGTGGTTCTTGACAATTTGCAGATGGAGGGTTCTGTAAAAGTTGAGTCCATGACAAAAGCAATTGATTTAAATAAAATGCATTGACCATTGTATTCCTTAAAAACAAAATTATCAATATAATTTCTATGTTTCGTACATTTTTTATAAAAAATTCTCATAACAATCTATTATTTAGAATGCCATCATGTTAATGCATTTATAATTTTGAAATACTTGTATTTCAATTATTAGATATACAGAGATTTCATCATTTCAATTGAAGCAGAATCCTTTTTTTTAAAAGTACTTTTGTCACTTTTGATCGCTCAAAATTATTTACCTTGCATCATTTTGGGTCATTTGACTCCTGGTTTTGAAAAGCTATTGAAATTGCTGGCATTTACATTATAATACATTGATGTAACTTCATAAAACTTCAAGCATTGCTATTTATAATGAACATTGTGCATTTAAATTTGTCAAGAAACCTCATTTAACAAACACTTCATTAAGTTCATTTACCTCTTGTAGCCTTCCTGGCTACATAACAGAATACAACATTCAATTACATCTTGTGAATCGTGCCTAGACCTCTCGCTTTACATTCTAATGGCTTTATAACATAAACTGGCCGTGTTTGGTTTGTACTTGTCTCAGATTACATCCGTTATGGTTACCACAATAATTGCATTTCGGTCTACGTGCCACAAAGAGTATTGCTCAACTTTAAAATCAGGTTCTTTTATGTTTTGCTGCATTAGGTTTTCAGTTTACATTGAATTTTAGACAAGGGTGCATTTAACATTTGAAATTAAATAAATGTAAGTTTCAAAACTATCACCAGGACATTTGGCATTCATTTCTAACAGTTTTGTGTTGTGATGTTTTTGCAAATGTTATGTCATGTTTTGCATGTTATTGTGCATGTTAAATGTTATGATAGCATGTTGAATGTCGGTATTTATTATTCCAAAATATTGTTTTTATTGTGTATAAGGATTTATCTGTGTTGGTAGTTAGCATATTATAGAATTGCAAGCATTATTATTATGTAGCAAATTAAGTACGTGTTTTAACCGTTTGGCGCTGGAACTGGATTTTAAAGGCCTTTGCAAACAGTTTGGATCCAGATGAAAGCTACAGAACGTGACGTCTCATCAGGATCCAAACTTTTTGCTCTTCTTATAGTGGTCTTTGAAAAAAAGTGAAGAAAATGATGATCTAAGAAATTCAGCAGACGACATTTTAGCAGATGACAAATTTCCCAGCATGCAAAGGGTTAAGATATGATTCCTATGTAAGACTCACAAGATAGAAATCAGCTTTTAGTACCCACCTGACAGCGCAAAGCATCATTCTGTGTTTACATCAACATTTAAATTGTGTTCTTTAAAAATTAATTTTATGTTAATGAAACAATATTATCATGTTAACCAATAACTGCAAGAATAATGTTATTATTAAGTTACCAAGTTAACCTTTTGAAGCTTATATCTCTGATCAATTGTAAACAAATTGTATTATCTTTGATCAGAACCTGTTGAAAAAATTATATGCATGGTTAACAAGATAATTATCTACCACAGGACACAGTCAATGTTGCAAAAACTGAAGTGATATTACACTGTTAACCCTTTGAGCGCTGGAACCGAATTTTGAAGGCCTTTGCAAACAGTTTGGATCCAGATGAGACGCCACAGAACGTGGTGTCTCATCAGGATCCAAACTGTTTGCTATTCTGATAGTATTCTTTGAAAAAAATCGAAGAAAATGCTAATTTTAGAAATTCAGCAGACAACATTTTAGCAGACGACAAATATCCCAGCATGCAAAGGGTTAAATAAATGATGAATAATTTATTGAGTACGGTAATTATCATTGGGCTTTCATGAGTTTTGTTGATGAAATGAATTACACCTCAAATATTGATCTGTTTCATCACTCATAATATCTAATAATAAGATGTTGATCAAAGATCTTAGGGCTTCCTGACGTTCCTGTGTATTCTTCCAAGGGACAGGCAAATTTTATAAGAGCACTTACTCAGGTAGGCGGAGTGATACAGAATTGGCGTTGTCCGTCCGTCTTTCCATCCGTCTGTCACAAAATTTTGAAATTGGCAGAGGAATTAATTCAACAAATTTGCTTGTTATTTATCTGGGTTGAAACATGCTAAAATGCACCTCTATGTTTTCTTTGACAACTGAAAGGAAGTAAATATTGAGTATTTTTAATAATTATGCAGATAGTTAAAGCCCTTAAACACTCTACAAGACAAATTTAAAGGCATATCATGAATCAGCACTTTTGTTCAAACCCGTGACAAATTAATCATTGTCATATAGGAAGTGTGCACGCATTTGTGGTCGATAGAAACCTGAGTGTGCTACTTCATATTACATGAATTGATAATTCTGTAAACTTTCACAAAGGCTGCATTTTGCAGATCAATATCCTCTAATGAAATCTTCATAATTTTTTTTTATGCGTCACTGTAAATTATGAGACTGTTTGCAAGCGATTTACAATAAATTTTAAATCAGTCGCGGTCTGAAAAAACAAGGTTAAAATGCATGTGTGTAAAGTGTCGTCCCAGATTAGCCTGTGCAGACTGCAGGGACGACTCTTTCGGCCTATACTGGATTTTTGTCAAGAAGAATCTTCCTTAAAATAACAAATGCAATAAAAGCAGAAAATGTTGTCCCTGATCATAGCCTGTGCAGACTAAACAGGCTTATCTGGGACGACACTTTACACACATGCATTAACCCTGTTTTCTCAGAGCGAGGCTCAAACATATTGTGCATGTTTGAACTGGTCCAACTGACAATTAACCTCAAAAGGATGATTCCCCCTCAATTGGTTTCACACCATGTTTGTAATTTCTATGTAAATAGTGAACAGTAAACAAACTGTCATTGTTTCAATTTAAACAGACAATAAGGCGACCCCGAGTGTAAACCGATCTCACAGGATGATAATTAGCGGTGACTTTTTTGGGGTAACACCCAATTCAATGGTTGGTGTCAGTTTCAATGTATTCAGAATTTCAGATGTCATTGAATAATTCACGGCCTTGGTTTGAATGCTAAAAACATCTTGGTTAAAGTTTTACTTAAGTATTTACCCCTTGGTAAGGTATTAATTGTGCAAGGTCCCATATTGAAAGTACTGATAGTGTCTGTTTTATGCTGATCAAACATCAGGGTCGTTAGTGTAAGCAATATTATTGAATCCTTGAAAGACGTTAAAAAACACTTCAACATTATGATAAAGCAGTTTTTAATGTTTGCACAAGGCTTAACATGGATTTAGCAAGGGTTATGCTCCTGGCTCTCCAATATAAAATTAGCACTAAATTCAAAATGTTGACAAAGAATAATGGTCTATTTGTAACAATTCTGTACATTATATTTTAACAGCTGGCTGAATCTATTTAATTAAGCATTTATAAAGCTGTTTTATATTTTAAACATAATATTTTAACAGCTGACTGGTTCTATTTAATGTAGCATTAAATTCAGCACTCTTATATAGATGGGGAGGTTATTTAACTCCCAATTGAGTGTGCACAGTCCATCCAGCCTTTGTTGTACAGAAAGGTGTATTGAAAACCAGCCTACCATGTGACATGGCGCACGCTTGGCTGTAAAGGGGCACCAGAGGGGTAATCATGATGTGACAGTTTTATGCATAAGAAAATGACTGGAGGGTTGTTGTACAACATGAAAATACGACAGGAAGGGGAAAGATACTAATTTGTCTTGCTCATGACTTGAGGGTTGTTGTACAGCTTGAACATACGACAGGAAGGGGAAAAGATACTAATGTGTCTTGCTCAAAATGACAAGGGCTAGCAACAAGGATCAATAATGTCAGTCTTTTTCCTTTCAGAAGTCTTACCAGTATTTCTATTTAATTAGATCTAACAACCAATGTCGAAATGTTTCCTCGAAAAATGCAAATGTTTAAAACAGTGTCTAACGATAGTGTACATGAGTCACATTGAAGCAAGGTACACAAATGTAGTATACTTAGTCTAAGTTAGGTAAGGTAGTAAGTAATACAACTGTGCAGGCAGCTTAAGTGTTGCATGTTTACTATACAATGCATGTTTAAATATGTTTTTCAGAAATTTTAATATGTTGTGATTACTTATCTAATAGGGCATTATTCTGTTTGAATGCCTGTACAATGTATATTACAACCAATTTTTTATTTGCATCCAGAGTATTGTTATATAACTGTGGTAAAATAATGGTGCATTTTGGGTTACTGCATGAACAAGTATAAATGCATGTCCTGAGCTAGTATGTATCATCTTTATCTTCATCTCCAACCCTTTCCTGCTCAGAAACAAAATTTGACTCGTTTGTAGTCTGTTCGAAAATCAAATTTAATTTAAGACCTTTCTTACAAGATTAAGTTTTAAAGGCTTCATTTCCAACTATACGTTTGTATTAGGTACTGATGAGCAGCAAACAGCATAAAACCTGAACAGACTGCGAGTGACTCGCAGGCTGTTCTGGTTTTATGCTGGTTGCAAAAGCCATTTTCACTTTGCTTCTGAGCGGGAAAGGGTTAACCCTCTGCTTTGTATTATGATCCCCATCACCCAATCTTCATTTCAATATTTTATTTTATTTACAAAAACACATGATCTCATTTTGCACTTTATACCAAGAGACTGAACAAAAATAATATATAGGTAAATTGCCATGAAGAACCCAGGTTGGCATGAGATATTTTCCAGTTTTTAGTTGTGGAGAAAGGTCATGTGAATGCTCCCTGAGTAGTTATCATACTTAGGAAATCCAAATCATTTTGAAACACTGCAATGTCTGTTCATAAATTGCCCTGAATAAATAACCCGCCATTAATGTATTGATTCTATCATAATTATTCTCGCACGAATTATAATGGACCTGATATTTTATTGAAATGCAATAAAATAATATTGTGGGGGGGGGGGGTGAGTTGTTAAATGTCAGTCTCTGGGTATAAATGTGAAGCACGAACTCATAAAAGATATTCACAAAAACACAACACAGCCTAATCCCAACATTAAGACGTGGTAACCATGGTTACCACTACATTCAGTAAGGCCTTGGCATGTAGGGTGATCTGTCTATCTGTTGGTAGTGGAAAGGACGACGCCTGCACCCACAACAACCACAACCGCTTCCACCACAGGTTCCAAAGCCACGACAGACAAACCACCAGCCACAGATTCAAACAAAGAGGGCAAAACAGGTAAAAAGGCAGTTTCAGAATTTAATAATATTACAAATTTCCATAAATAAAATAATATTGTCAATTAATAAAAGCTTCTGTCAGTTTGTGCAGACTGCAGAACAAATGCATGATTTTAAGATCACAAGACAATGACATACGTTTCATAAGAAATTGTGGAATTCATACGGTCATTCTATTGCCAATCCACAGCAAGGTGCAGTCAAGAGCTTTCTCGTAGCTTTAACTGACAACAATTGTATTTTTAATGAAACAAGAAAGTTGTGTATGATTAAAGTGTTGGCTAATTTACCAGTAAGTACAATTTCTCAATTAATTTTAAATCTTAATTAAATGGGTTCAAGATATAGAAAGTTTTATTTTATTTTATTGACAATCAGAAAACTAAATTGAAAACACTCAAAATATGTCTGGAAAATTGCACATAATATAATTTAAACGAAAAAGAAAATAATAATAGGATCTTAAATGAAGATTATGGTAACATATTTGAATGAAGAGTGAAATTATGACAACTGGTTTCTATTCAGACAATGCAGCCATGATAGGGGGTATTGTCGGAGGATGTCTTGGTGCTATCCTTATCATCATCATTGTCGTCGTGTGCTGTATCCGCAAGAACAAAAAAGCAAAGGAGATTGAAGGTGCGTAAATGTTCGGACATTTTAATGAAAACTAATTGGCTTGTTGACAGTTGCAGTGTTGCAGGAAATGTGAGCTATCTGCACTTTTTTTTTTGTAAATAAAAGTTACTGTTGATTAATTTTATTTTGATGTCATGAAGTTTTGTTGATTCGTAATAGTAGGCCTATTTGTTTGATTTGGATTTTTTAATATAATGTCTGATCTAAGAATTTGGAGGTAAAAGTTTGATCCACATTTAATTTTGTCGTTGAGCTGACACAAGAAATTCAAAGATAATTTGCGTTAGAAGAATAATATTGTTTTCTTGGTGTACCACTCAAAAGTCTAGTCAAAATTATTTGAGCCTCTCAGTGAAAAGGGGGTTTAATTTCATGTGCGTAAAGTGTTGTCCAAGATTAGCCGGTGCAGTCCTCACAGACTTATCAGGGACGACACTAAGTTTCCACTTTTATTGTATTTTTCGTTTAAAGGAAGACTTCTTGACGAAAATCCAGTTAAAACGTAAAGTGTTGTCCCTGATTAGACTGGACCTGCACAGGCTAATCTGGGACGACACTTTACGCACAGGCATTAAAGCCCCTTTTCACAGAGCGAGGCATTTAAACATGATTGTGTGTGTATATTATGAAAGGAAGGTCATGAATTTGAGCCCCACTTATGAAGCAATGTCCCTAACAGGCTAATTTGTTCTTACATTACTTAATATGGTTATAAAGTGTCTATATAAGACTACAACTTGTCTGCTGTTATTTGGTCATATTTGTCATTTAATTATTCAAGAAATGCTTGTTTTCTATATAAAGTGTATTTCATTTGATTCATTTCATATCTTGTCCATACCTTGCTTTTAATGAATTCTTTTTCAGGTGATTTTCTTCAAATTAAAAAATGACTTATAGAAGATTACCTTTATCAACAGTTAATGATAGCTGTGCAAGTAGTTTTAGTAATGGCATGTTTCTATAATATATTTTTTTGTGATTTTTTTCAGAACCACCAGAGAAACCAAGAAAGTGAGTAGAAGCCATTTTGACTTTGTCCTCCAATAAAAACATCAGTTATAGCATATTGAAAGAAATGTATACTAGCGGTTGTATCTTTGCTGAAGTCTTAGAATATAATGCTTTTTGTAGCTCTATTTTGAAAGAAACACTGATATAGTGAAAGTAAAATGCCTTTACATCAAACTAAGTTATTAGGTACCAAAGAATGATATTAACATTAAATAGTATATAGCTTTGGTGTTTTTTTAGACAGCAAATATTGTAATTTTGTTTGTATGAAAGTAATCTGTTGTGTTTTGTATGACATTGCTTGCTTGCTTTTGCCCTTTCCATGTCTTTTTAAACCCCTCTTCTATGCTAACATCACCCTTCGGGCCTTTTTCGATTGTGTGATCAAATGTTTGATTGAAATTTGGGAAATTAAGATGGTTTTAAGTTTGATTACAAACTCTACTCTTAGAACTGACATTTTGAATCAAATGTTTTATATGTTTTTTTTTTAAGTTTCAATTGGAAATTTGAGGCAGTCGTTTTTGTAAAATATGAACGTCTTTAAAATGGGAATGGGGCTGAAATTTGGCCCTGAATCTGACACACACACAAAACATTTGCCATACTGTCATGATCCCTATAAATGTTGTTAAAAAATATTTTACCACTGTCTTCATGTAACTGGGATAGGTCTAGGTTAAAAAGGATTTGGCTTTGGTGATGCTAAAAAGGGACATGTTTGTTTTTAGCT
>VMBQ01015227.1:0-12996 GCA_007657795.1 Dreissena rostriformis | reverse complement strand
GAAAAAGTATTGCATTCAAGCAGCATGCATTCGGGGAGAAGTATTCCCATTTATATCAAAATATCTTGTTAACCGTAAACAAAATGTCATTCTAAAACGAGCAAAATCAAATTTTGTCGAAATTATCGCTGGTGTTACACAGGCGTCTATATTAGACCCCCTTCTCTTTCCTGTTTACATCAATGACATAGCAGCTGACATACATGCACATATAAAACTATTTGCCGATGAAACAAGTCTCTTTATGGTTGTAAACTCACCGAATGAAACTGCAGTTGTGTTGCAATCAGACATAGAAACAATTTCACGATGGGCTGATCAATGACTAGTACACTTCAACCCCTCCAAATTAGAATATATGCTTATATCTCGTAAAATAAATAAACCAAACCACCCTCCACTTTCAATGGGGGGCGTTGACATACATATAGTAAATATCCACAAACATTTAGGAGTATATTTGGCAAATGACTGTACTTGGCATGAACACATAGCTTTTATTTAAGAAAAAGCATGGACGTGTATTTATATAATGAGTCGTCTCAAATCAATGCTTGACAGTACATATCTTGAAACTATATATGTTTCATTTTCACGACAAACACTTGAGAGTTCAAATGTCCTATTTGGCAATTGTACACAGTATGAACAAGCTGAATTAGAGACAATTCAAACAGAGGCAGACCGTATATCATCTGGGTGTACTCGATTAGTATCACTGGAAGATCTTTATAATGAGATAGGTTGGGAAACTCTCAGTCAAAGACAAGTTAATATTAACATGAGACTGTACGATTTTGTCAAATATTAATAAATTTATATAAAATGTGTCAAAAACTTATTATACGTATATTTCAATATAAATTAAAATAAAAGTTAAGAAGAACATGTGTCGAAAAATGCAAAATAAGCCAGATATTTAAATCTGAAATCGAAAATTGCTGGAAGTCGAATTCGCCAGCATATATATCATGCATGTACAATGTTAATTTAATTTTACTTTTTGTGCAGATTCGTTCATACGACACAAATACACAATTTTGTTTCCTAACAAATACGAGTAAAAGTGTCGGCATCGGCTTTAACCAGCGCTAACTTGTCTTTGCTGCATTTTATGAAATTCGTCTTTAATGTATAATTTGTCTTGCCTATTTTGTGTTATTGTTATTTTTATCAATATATTACAATTTAAAACATATAAAAATCGTACAGTCTCACTTTAATGTACAAAATGCACTTAAGAGAGGCACATTACTATTTACAGTCACTTCCACCTGACACAGTTGGAGCATCTAGCCAATACCCGCTCAGATTTGCGTCACATTTCCAGTCCATTTATGGTCGAACTGCGTCTTATTCACATTCATTTCTACCATCTACAGTATCCGATTGGAATCGTCTTCCAGAAGAGTAAAGAAACGCTGAATCGATTCATTTATTTAAAAAAACAAAACAATAGTGATCGACCAACTCAAAATCCATTATTTTTTATGGAGAGAGACGCTCTGATATTATACACACACGCACTAGAACCAATTGTAGTGCGATAATTGAACATCTCTTCATGTGTAACGTAGTTGCATCGCCTCCAAGCCGATGCGCATTAATACAATCACCATTTCATTATTTAATTGAATGCCATCTCTATGTTAATATCCGTGCAGAACTTCTGAACACTATATATATTTTTTTCCGTCCCCTCTGTCCAAATGATCTTATATGGAGATAGCATACTGAATTATCCAACTAATACCAATATTGATGATGCAGTACACAAATTAATTATCAATAGCCAACGATTTGAAACATAGCTTTGCTTCAGAAAGTCACTTCGCACATGTATTATTGTGATTATCTATTTTATACAAATTTGAAATGATACAATGTATCTAAAATACCAGAATTTAATAAAACAGTAAATGCATGAAGTTTACTATCATATGGCCTGGCAACCATCTGCTTCATGTAGTAATCTTCAAATCTTACTGGTGGCTGACTTGTTCTTGTTGATCTTCGTGTTACAGGTACTGGAACATTTCTCTGTACATCAACTTCTGTACTTCCTACCTCAGTAGTACTAGATAGATAGATAGATTTATTTTGGCAAAGGAAAGCATACATGGGCATTTACAACATTTACAATATATAAAAATATCACATACATGAAAATAAATATACTATAACATACTTACCAACACCAAGGATAACACAAAAATAAGTAAACCCATATTTCCATTGTGGTCCTTTGAGCTGGTGGCAAGACATAGAGTGGCACTTACACAAATATTAAACTAAATTACATCAATAAAATGACCAACATAATTAAAATAGATTAAATACTATGCATATATATCTCAGACCATTTTGATACTTTATATATCACAGATATCATTATTAAATATGAGATCCTAAAAATACACTATTAAAAATGTGTAACAAATAACTTAAATATCACAGATAGCATCATTTATTACAACATCCTAAAATACATAGAATACAAAAATGGAGAATGCATAACATTTATGGAAGATAGGATCAATTTTGATAAAAATTGCTTACTAAAAATGATTCCTTAAGCCGAAAAAAAACAAACAATACACATAAAAAGTCTAATAAATGATGTTTTAAAGATGACTTAAAAACAGACAATCTATCAATCTGTGTTATACTGGAGTGTAAATTGTTCNTCATAAATGATGTTGGAATTGTGTCGTCAATCACAGCTCTTCTCCATGTATCTATCACATTGTCACTTCTTTGCATTTTTCTTATCTCTCTCATTTCTTTTTTAGCAAGAGTCTGACCATGTTCCTCCAATGTATCTAAGATGTTGATATTGGCCATGGGTAGAACAGGACAGAAATTAGCTATCTGAATACAGGAACATATGGCTTTGATTACATCATGTTTTTTACTTTCACTCTTTCTTCACTATTATGTTCAGTTTCTTGAATCTTTTCATGTGGATATCGGCTCATTCCATCTGCATCAGCATTATTTATGCCGGGTCTATACGAAATGTCAAAGTCAAATTGACCTAGTGCTGCTACCCACCATTGTCCAGTAGCATCTACTTTTGCACTAGACTATAGATGTGTCACAGAGTTATTGTCAGTGATGACAGAAAAATGATTCAGAGTTAAATAATCTTTTTTTTCTGTAACAGCCCATTTAAGTGCTATAAATTTAAGTTTATAAGCACTATAATTGCGCTCTGCTTTTGTCAATGATCGACTTTCATAAGCAATAACTCTTTTCTGGTCACTTTGAGTTTGGTACAACACTGCACCTAAAGCCTTGACGGATGCATCAGTGTGTAACTCAAAATGTTGTTTTAAGTCAGGGTACGCCAATATTGGCGGAGAACAAAGTACAGCTTTCAACTTGTTAAAAACAATTTCTTCATTCTGTGTCCATTTCTACTCAGGCATGTTCTTTTTCTGTGTAGATGTTGGTGGCAATAGATCAGATAAAGGTCTTGCAATGTTTACTGAAATCCTTGATGAAACGTCTATAATAGCCAGCAAAGGCTAAAAAGGAACGAAGTTTATCAGCATTTGCTGGTGTTGGCCAATTTTTTACCTTTTCTATTTTTGCAGGGTCAGTTTCAATGCCCTTTTCACTCACAACATGTCCTAAGAAGTTAACTTTTTGTTTAAAGAAGAAACATTTTTCAGCTGCAAGTTTTAAATTACAAGCTTTCAATCAAGACAACACAATGTCTAACCGTTCAAGATGACTTTCAAAAGTATCACTAAAAATTATTAAGTCATCAAGATAAATGACACAAATTTTCATACTTAGTCCTCTTAGGCATTCTTCCATAAGACGTTGATACGTCGCTGGACTATTTGTCAAACCAAAAGGCATTTTGTTAAATTCAAAAAATCCCATTGAACCTACAGTAAAACCAGTTCTCTCTTTATGATGTTCTTCCTCTTCTACTTGGTGATAACCAGACTTCATGTCAATGGTTGAAAAATATTTTGTTTCACTGACTTCAAAAACTTCTTCAATACGAGGTAATGCGTATGAGTCTTTTACAGTCCTTTGATTAAGCATTCTATAATCAATACATATTATGAGTTCATTTGATTTCTTTCGGACTAAACAACATTTCTAGTCCACGGTGACCTCGATGGACGAATAATACCTCCAGCTTATAACTGTTCAATGTGTTGTTGCACTTCTTTAAGCATACATGGTGGTATTCTTCTATATCTCTGTTTAAATGGTGTTTCATCAAGAAGATCTACTCTGTGTTTGATTAAATTACAATGACCAATGTGAGTGTTCGATGTTGTGAAAATATCTTTATGTTTCCTTAACAGTGCCTTTAATGTTTCTTTTTGATTTACATCTAGTATGTTTTCATCAATATTCATATTATCAATGATTGTTTCATATTGATCTTCAGTTTGAATTCTGTTAAAAACATCATCTGTCACAGTAACAGGCTGAATTTCACAAAGAATAGCTTTTGGATTTATCACAACAGTATTTGTAGTCAAATTTGATAAATTTACTACAACTTCCCGTTTATTCTTGTTCTTGTACTGTATAACTGTATAACAGTAGGAGTCACATCAACATATGATGGCAAACTGCTAAAAGTTGACTCCTGATATATAACAGTACTTTCAGGATAATCCATTTGTTTGTCAATAAATCCATTGACATTTATGGACTCATTTGGTTTTAAAAACACCTTCTGTGCTACTGCACTTCTAATCAATCCAATTCTGTTTTTTTAGTAAGTTCTTTTTCACGTAAAACAATTGTTCTTAAACATAAAAACCATGGCGTAAACATTTTCGCCCTCTGAAGATATTGTTCGCCAAAATTTGACTTACATTCCATCAACAATTCATTTAAAATATTTGTGCCTAAAATAACAGGCGTTCTTTCTGAAAATTGTGTATCAGGTGTTACCAATAACAAGCAAGTATGTGAATTAGCTTTTGGTAAATCTTTACCTGTACTACTCTTGTAACAACAACTTATAAAACAATTTAAATGCGAATTCGTGAAGCATCGTACCCTGCAAAAACTTGCGTGACGAAATATGTGTTTCAATTAGAGAATATTGATTGATTGGTTAGGAAGCGTAACGACCGGGTTAAACATGATGAATATTGTGATTCTCAACGGAGCAACGCTATTTCCAAAGTGTAGTACAATGCTAATGAAGTCGTTCATCAAGTTATGATTGCACAATGACCTTTTGTGGGCAATATCTTGTCTACTCCAAACATATTCTGTGATTGACGACGATACGGTGACGTTTGTTGTGTACCTCCTGAACGATCTATCATGGAAATATCAAAACTCTTCTTTGCCTACCGATGCCTCGAAGAATTCGAAGCAACAATAGAAATGAAAGCTAACTAAACCGTATGAACACGTTTAAGAATGAGAGAAACGGTATTAATAATGGTAAAGTATATATGATGGTAGTGTATTAAAACTGTAACTGATCTTATATATAATACTAGTGCCGTTTGTATACGTATACAGTTGGACATCTATTGTATTGAAATCGACGAAATACTATCCATCCAGACTATCCACATAAGAGATCAATCTTGAGCAGTCGGTGTAAGAATTAAAACAGTTAAACAGGTTGCTTACTGGTAGGTTAACACTGTCTCGCGACTGTCTTGCAATCCGTTACTAGCGTCAAGAGTCGTCACATGTAACCGAATCGCGGTCTTTTTCTCATATTTGTATATGTTTTATACGATGAGACGCATGCACATATTTTATGATACGCTGCGTCAAGATGTGTTCACAATTTAGAATACGTTTTCGATCGGTATTGTGGGAACGTAGCATACGTTTGAAATTAAGGGACTTAGTGTGCATAAAAATATAATCTTTCGAGGTTTGGGAGATACAAATATCCTAGCACGCTCAACACGTGCTCGCGATGCTTATTTTGTTATTAGAATTAAATCCCTACATTTGCGAAAGCAAACAACATTAAAGAAATGTGAAAATACATGTGTCAGCGTCTTGAAACAGTATTTTTGAATCGAATAGCGCTTTATCTGCTGTTTTGTGAGAAAGAAAAACAAGTTAAAAGAGCGAAACTTTATCTGAATCAGCAGAAGACAATACTTAAATTTTGACAAGTGACTAATTGTCAAGCTGTATGAAACTTTACACACATTTGGAAGACCTTTCAAACTGACGAAATTAAACATTGTTAAATATATTTATATTTATATGCGTATACTCAGAGTCTTATCAAGCCGCTACCATAACGTCCGATAATTAACCATTCTATTTACGATGATTATAGACATGCCATTGACATTCCGAAACGGACTTGATTTCTTAACAAGTTTTAACAAGTACATTATATCATTTACATGAGAATATGACTTGACGTGCATTCATTACATATTTTCTTACCAAACATTGCGAAATTAAGATACGTCTTCGTTAATATCGTTGTTCGTTATTATTACACACTTATGATAAAAAAGACTCTTTCACATGCGTGATCGAGACAAATTTGTTGAATGTTTGTTGTTTATAAAAGATAAATTAATTAATTATGTAAGATTATCTCTTTGTATCGATTCATCAAAATTAAATGTTTGAATTTCTTTCTCTTTATTTTACACTACCATTGTTCTAGAAACAAAATTCCAATATGAGCATTATAATATTCAATTATATGAATGACTCTTAAACAATTGCGACATGCCTAAGCCCGTTTTAGGTTCAAACGAAGGTCATACGAAAATTGAATATCGGGATAATACAATTCCAGCGTCAATAACAGGAGATAGTATCTTATTATCACCCGCTAGCAATTTATTTTAGCACAATAAACTGTAAAATACAGAACGTGTGCGATCGTTTCTATTCTGTATTTTATGTTGATTGTCAATACCATTAACTTAAACACATGATCGTGACCTTACATGAACTACAGTTTAATTATTATTGTATAACAAACATAAGATTATTATAATAATTAACAAATTATTGAGAAATTCAACGAGAAATGTCTTTTAAACGCCAAACTCCTGATAAAGATATTAACTTGCAGTTTTTATCAGAATGAGATATTAACAAGAAATAGTCCGCGCTTCCGTGTGGAAAATGAAACAAATTTAAACATTGTATGGTTTATGTTTTATGGTGTGTGTAAGTTCATAAGTGTGAAAAGGTGACTTCCTGTCAAACTTTTGTTGTTTTCGGATTACTAAATTCAACAACAATATAAATATATTACAAATGAAAAAGTTGCCAAACACGTTATTGCATTACAATATACTGCCCTTAGGGTTTTCTCCTGGTAAGTTTGGTAAATCATAAATATTTGGTAGAAGAAAGCACATCGCTTACATGAGTCGCCTTATCAGAGTTGTTGTCGACACTGGTACACATTGACAAGTACACATTTATTACGGTAGCTGCTTTTTCATGTTAAATCTATTTCATAAAAAAAAGCTTTTTTCAATATTTGTATGGTGTTTTTTAAGTGTATACTACAATTGCATCTTATTACACTAAAAACTTATTTTAACAAAAACGCCTTTAAAGGCCAGTTTAAAGAGTTAGCCTTTATTCACTGAAATTGCGAGTAAAAACTAATTTTTGCGAGTTGAACAATTCATCTCTCAGAAACATTTGACAGTGGAAAAAAAATTAACTTTGAGCCCTGTATCAAATACTTTTGTGGACATTCAGTATCAATTCTCTTAATACTTACGTGCAACACACTGGCGAAATGGTATGCGCCCGTAAAATGTGCAGATGATTTCTAGACATAAGCATGAAAGAAGTATGCTTTCAATCGCTCATTATAACGCCTCTATGCTACAAAGATACTTGAGTCGTTTTGAAATGCTGGCTTACTAGGTTAACTGTAAAATTTAATAGTGATATATCTGCATGGAGAGATATGCACTTGCTTGTTTATTTTAATCTCAAAGGAACACCAGAGACAAAACAGCAACACATTTAAACAACGAATGAGGAAAATTGTAAAAATGTTCCTGCAGAGACAATGTATATTATCGTATAAAGGGTATACTAACAGTTCAGTTTTATCATGCTCATCATTTATTATACATAGTGATGTAACACAGGT
This sequence comes from Dreissena rostriformis, assembly GCA_007657795.1. Taxonomy (NCBI): domain Eukaryota; kingdom Metazoa; phylum Mollusca; class Bivalvia; order Myida; family Dreissenidae; genus Dreissena; species Dreissena rostriformis. Next base: position 4,886 of record VMBQ01015227.1, on the reverse strand, counting down.
ATGCTACGTTAAAAGGTAAATAATACATTCGTGCTTAAATATCAAACTTAATTAAATGCTATCAACTCGTAATAAGCCGAAAGTCAATAACATTTGAAACGGTTTATCTAGATTTCAGGTATTGTTTCACAAGTTTACCTACAGTAATTTCAATGATAAATATATAAATCAAAAAAAAAAATCTGCAATGCTTTCAACAATTGCACAAGTAAAGCGTATCATCCCATTATCAATGGGATGTAAACATGAACATGGTTGCTGAAACGTCTATTTAAACTTAACATTATAAATGTATCACTAAAAAGGGTTGTTTTTAATTTTAACTGTACCTGTTTGTATAGAGAGAAGTATAATATGCCATTTCATTTCGCTTCCATATGTACACGTATCTTAATGCATTATTAAGTTTGAACTTTCAACATTATATAATACACCGTCAATGAAAAGCATATTTTGAAAAAATGCATTATCATCTAAATGTTCCACCAGGTGTTTTTTTCGCAAAATGGGTTTCAGTCACATATATTTTCGATGTGTTCCTATTACTTACGCTTATTGTCGACAAAGATTCTCATTGAGGTTTTCTTTGTGTGGGGTGGGATGAACTAGGTCTTCAACCGTAATCCTTATGAATGCATCCAGCTAAACATATATAGTTTTAGAAATTAAATCTACGTAATTTGCAGGTGTTTTTTCTTTGATGAAAAATAATTGACATATATTATCATATCATATATCATCCACACCCGCTAGTTTGATTGCCATTCATATGTTTTTTTATCTGGAAAAAAACATGTTTCGATACGTTCTAATGGGCCTAAAGGTGAGATTTGCTTCCGATTATAACGACAAGTGAATTATTGGTTTGATAATGCGGTCTTATAATAATAATAATAATAATAATAATAATAAAATCTTTATTTAAAGAAGATAGATATGTTAAGAAATACATCAGATGAAATTACATAATATGCAATTTATATAATACATTTTTTATTTTCAACAAGGTCTTCTAACATAATACAATTTAAAACAAATACATCATATTTCATCTTAAGCAATAAGAACATAACATAACTAATCATATATGCATGCACACTAATAATGAAATATATCATAATTAAAAGAACCACACTTTTAAACACACACGTATGCACGCAAGTACAAACACAATCATAACAAATGACAGACATAAAACTACAGTTACCATGTATGCAAGAACATATTTATTTATCAAATGTAAACTTTGTACGTCAACGCACGATTCAATGTGTGCTTATGTCTTCGTGTAATTATGATAATGATGACGATTGACCCTTCAGGCACCCTACATATGTATTATATTGTAGATGGAAACGTATCTCATAGTTGAAGAAGCTGATGTATGTCAGAAAAAAAAACGAAAACCACCTCCATTAGAAATCACAAGAATGGAATCGTTACCAATCGTTACCAATTTTAAACGCCTTATGAATGTCAAGCATAATTAGGCAATAAGACTTTCTTAAAAATAACGGATTTGCTCGTGCTAAATTTACTAGGATATTAAATAAACAATATTATAACATTTAAGTGTTTTAGTGACTGGTATAAATATTTACATTGAGCCCAGCGTATTTACTTAAATCGAATACAGGACATCAGTAAACTGTTTCGCATTAGTGAACAGTTGTGCATGTTCAACTTAAAACACCATTAACACTCATTATCAACGAATATTTCGTACAATTAAGTTAATCCATAAAGAAATCAGTGTTCCTTAAAGCAATAGCCAAAATTTCAACGCTAGATGTGGTCGGGTAACATAGATTTAACAAGATACAAAATGCTCTTTTTTATTTTTTGAGGTACAATATATTTCCTTTTCATTTCACGCAAAGATATCAATTACATGAACATGTGTTGAACATATTGTACCACAAACAAATGTAAAAGGAGCATAATGAAAATTGTTAAATCTATGTTATAACTTTTTTTTATGAAACATACTACGAAATATTCGTTGATTTTGAATGTTAATGGGGCTTTTAGTTTAATGGAATGTCCCGTTCTATTTGAATAATGGATACTTCAAATATGGTAATTGCAATTATAGCTAATGCAGCCTGCCAACTGTGTTCTCGTACACAATTTATCTTATGGGAAAGCCCACTCTACTATGTCCATGCAAAGAGAATTAATCNTAATAATAATAATAATAATAATAATAATAAAATCTTTATTTAAAGAAGATAGATATGTTAAGAAATACATCAGATGAAATTACATAATATGCAATTTATATAATACATTTTTTATTTTCAACAAGGTCTTCTAACATAATACAATTTAAAACAAATACATCATATTTCATCTTAAGCAATAAGAACATAACATAACTAATCATATATGCATGCACACTAATAATGAAATATATCATAATTAAAAGAACCACACTTTTAAACACACACGTATGCACGCAAGTACAAACACAATCATAACAAATGACAGACATAAAACTACAGTTACCATGTATGCAAGAACATATTTATTTATCAAATGTAAACTTTGTACGTCAACGCACGATTCAATGTGTGCTTATGTCTTCGTGTAATTATGATAATGATGACGATTGACCCTTCAGGCACCCTACATATGTATTATATTGTAGATGGAAACGTATCTCATAGTTGAAGAAGCTGATGTATGTCAGAAAAAAAAACGAAAACCACCTCCATTAGAAATCACAAGAATGGAATCGTTACCAATCGTTACCAATTTTAAACGCCTTATGAATGTCAAGCATAATTAGGCAATAAGACTTTCTTAAAAATAACGGATTTGCTCGTGCTAAATTTACTAGGATATTAAATAAACAATATTATAACATTTAAGTGTTTTAGTGACTGGTATAAATATTTACATTGAGCCCAGCGTATTTACTTAAATCGAATACAGGACATCAGTAAACTGTTTCGCATTAGTGAACAGTTGTGCATGTTCAACTTAAAACACCATTAACACTCATTATCAACGAATATTTCGTACAATTAAGTTAATCCATAAAGAAATCAGTGTTCCTTAAAGCAATAGCCAAAATTTCAACGCTAGATGTGGTCGGGTAACATAGATTTAACAAGATACAAAATGCTCTTTTTTATTTTTTGAGGTACAATATATTTCCTTTTCATTTCACGCAAAGATATCAATTACATGAACATGTGTTGAACATATTGTACCACAAACAAATGTAAAAGGAGCATAATGAAAATTGTTAAATCTATGTTATAACTTTTTTTTATGAAACATACTACGAAATATTCGTTGATTTTGAATGTTAATGGGGCTTTTAGTTTAATGGAATGTCCCGTTCTATTTGAATAATGGATACTTCAAATATGGTAATTGCAATTATAGCTAATGCAGCCTGCCAACTGTGTTCTCGTACACAATTTATCTTATGGGAAAGCCCACTCTACTATGTCCATGCAAAGAGAATTAATCAGCCTTGAATTGTACGTCATTATTTATTTTCTGCCTCAGCTCCTTTTTCCTATCCACATCATGCGAACTCCAGCAAGCATGCATTCGAAATTAGCAAGAATTTAAACTGAACACGGATACAATACGCAAACAAAATCAATTACTAGTGATTTATATCGACAAAAGCAGTGGTAAAAATCGGTGTTGCAATATATTCAAAATTGGCATTAACGGGTAACAATTATGTTTGCAAGTTTAACTATTTTTTGGGAACAATTTTATTGTATATGATGTGCAAATATTTATTTTCAATACATAATATATCATACATGCACGTTATAAGTATAAACTATGAACTAGTAGAACTATTTTGTAGTGATCCACGTGCAAAGATTACCAATTTACTTATATTGACTATCATTACAAAAAGTACGCGTAATCGATGCAATCAATACCATTCCAATCAAACTTTTACTTATCAAATTCTTAAATTGCTAATAATGTATATTACATTTTAATACGGCATCATTGTATATAAACTTAATTTCAGTAGAAGAACACATACTTTACATTACTTTATTAATTAAATTATTGCTTATATTCTTCAGCAAACGGGTAAAATATGATTCATATTTGTGTATACATGTAGATAGATAAGTTTATTTGGCACATACATGTAAAATAATAACATTTACAATTTTTACAGAAGCTTTAAACAAATTAACTTAAAAAAAATACATATTGAGCACAAAAATATCACAGATTAAGTTGACTTCATGAGGTATAAATTTGAGATACATGTACATGTTGACGTTTCGTGCTTCAGATGGAACTCAAGCTCTATTTCATTTATCAATTTGGTATTTCAGATGTCAAAGCAACTTTATTACAATAACAGATATTTCATTCTTAATTGGCCATTCATCGCGTGCGCATGCGTTATGGCGGACAAGTCGAACTTTTGAGCGCTCTAAAAAAATAGGTTATATTTTTAAAGCAAAACAACTACAGTAAACGGTTTTAATTTATACTAATATCATACAAAAGACTTGGATAATTGTGAAACAAAATAATTGGGTGTAAAACAGGCTTATTTAAATGAATGTGAACATTGGAAATTACAGTGGGTGTAAACAAAGGTGTAAACAAAGGATTTATGTTTTTCAAATTTGGCGCAGCTTTGGCTATTTCGCAGGGCTCTGGTAGCCCGGCTTGGGTCGAGATTATTTTATTACAGATCCAATGCCATCTAAACAGAAACAAAACACTTATAACAAACAAAGCATCACAAAAAAGAAAAAAGGTAAAAAGCGAAATTTATCGACGCCTGACGGAGGATCGGAGCAACCTGGCAAGAGAGTAGTTGAGCACGAACCTAGCCCGTCTGCCTTATCGATGTCATCAACTGCACAGTGCCATCAAAA
>VMBQ01015225.1:0-12834 GCA_007657795.1 Dreissena rostriformis | reverse complement strand
AACCGGCGTTTTTTTAATGTTTCAGAATTTGTGTACATGATTCATTATGAAAAAATAAAATACTATATACAGGTCTGTATTAGATAAAGATGCAATTTATTACGATCGACAGTACACACTTTAGCTCACGGCAGAACTCACACTCATGTATTGCTAAACCACACCAGATTAATTTAAACTTAAACATTATACAATAAACATACATAGATTTAACTGCTAAAATACCCACCATCGCCTTATGCGCAATAATTGAAACACTTGATAAAATAGGTCAATTACAAACATAAAGAATAGAATCTAGATAAACATTGGATTGTATATTCAAAGACCAAATTATTAATACCAGTTACATATTCATAGTAAACTAAAAATAAAGGTGTGTCTTTAATTGATGTACTATAAAAATAAAATTTTAAATCTACACTATAAATTGTTGTTTTTAAATTAATTATCAAATTATTAGTGTGCGATAGAGTAAATTATTTTCAGTAATTACGCATTGCGGTCATTGTCATTACATTAACTGTAACGGACATGTGATATTTAAATAATATCCAATATAAAAACATTAAAAAAAACAATAGCTTTGATGACGAATTCAAAAGAAACACACACTTTTAATTCTAACTTTCTAGTTAAGTGATTTAATTGGTATTAAATGATGGAACTGTTAGAAGCATTTACTCATACAACAGTTTGTTATATAAAGGTAAGCAATGTGTGTAGTGAAAGTTACAGTATTATACACGGTGAGATTTTATATGTGCATTACGACGATTGCTTTTATTCGAGTCCAATGTAAATGGCCAATGTAAATGTTAATAGGAATTTGGTTTAGAAAGACGTGATATATACGACCCTGATTGATTATGCATCCACAATATCCACCTTATATCCAGCTTCTCAGCGCAATCCCTTGGATAGTAACATACATCGTAAAGACGCGTATATTTTAAGCACATCTTCATTTAGTAGAATGCGTAGATATACATTTTCATGTAACAAGAATGATATAAGACCGGCAGTTACGTGTTGTGTTTTTTGTGTGTCAGGTGTTTTACATATAAATTAATACTTTTCATATTCTGAACGCCAGTTGTTCGGCGATCTCACGAGTAGCATAATATGAAATATGCGTTCCTGACAACAAATAACGAGGCTTAAAAGTACGCGGCCAATGGACTCAAACGTGCTCTCTGCGTCAGAGGTAAACACTGTTCATCATAAATAAAAAAAATGTAGTTTATATTTCTCCTCTCTTTTACAAATGTATTGTATGGTATATAATGTGAAATAGTGACCAGCACATAATTGTTCATACTTATGTATTCTAATGCATTTAGTAGTATGCATAACATTTGCGTAATGTGACATGCTGGTGGGGACGTGGAGATCGAATCAAAGAATTGTTTTATGTAACAATTTTGTTTTTCACGCGGATCGAAGTGGCACACCTGTGACTTTCTTTATACTTAAGAAACGAGATTATGCGTATAATTGCTAAACGTTCACCTGGTATTTTGTAAAATATGCAAAACGTATGTTGTATGATATTCTATGTATAAATGATATTTACTTGTTTGAAATAAATATGTTTAAACTAAAGAATATTCAAAAGAATTATTATTTGCATTGCATACAGGGTATTGTGTGATGAAAGACGCGTTTTTAAAAATAAAAACAAATCATTCAGGCTTAATAAATAATTGTATAACAGTCACCCTTAAATAGTAAATCACTATAAATTAAAAAATTGACGACACACATTTCGTAAGTGTAATTGACCTTCATCGCAACACTCACAGCAAGTATATTGACCTTATATATGCTATATAGCTTATATGGTTAAGGAACATGATATTTGAGGACAACCATCTCCCGTGAAGTGTACTTAACGTGATTAAATATTATGCCACTCTGGCTACTTATTTTATAAAAAATGTCATTATTTAGAAACTCAATATGTAAAAGCGGGACGATAAGACTATCACCCGCCCTTCACTGCATGCATCAACGAATGCGATACAGCCTTCAAAAACACAACAGGAATGTAGTATACCCCTTGTAATCAAGCTGATTTACCATTCTATGATATTTATATGACTGCATAATACGTAATAACAAAATGTTTTAACCGGCCTTGCTTACCCAAAATATGTGTTTAAAATCTAACGAAGTTGATACAACAGAGACAATCTTAAATACATTGTTTAAATTCAATTTTACTAGCTGTGCGGCTGGTGAAATATTTCCCATATACGCGCGTCATTGACCGTCATTGACTGCGCAGTTTGGGCTGAGTTTACTTCCTCATTCAGTCCATTTAACACAAAAGGATCTTAACAAACGGACAATAATGTGGCTTTACAAAGTTGTATGTGTTTTTATTTTTGTTTCTGCAACAGCGAATGGTAATACACATTTTTTCATATTTATATTTATGTACAGATTAATATTTCTTATTTTTTAAACAGACTTAAATATGACGTTTCTTGAAGATTATCAAGTTGTGAAAAGCGGTGGTTTTGATTAAAATCATAATTATGTCGTAGATAAGTAAAGGTAAGGTTAGTAACGCTTTTAGGTTATTTAATTTGTTATTGATAATAACAATTAATTAACATATATATACCATCATAATAAGTCTACATCGTTGTAATGTTTGACCATAAAGTATTAACAGCCAACTGAGGTTTTACGTATTAAATGTAATACAAAACAAATAGCATAAGTGAATATACATGTTGCACTTGTTTTGGATATAATTGGATTTAAACTGTCTTTGCTTAAAAATAAACAAAGTAATCTACAGTTGCATAAACTGGAGATGAATGTTAAAATCACTGCGAGGTCTTAAGTGCACTAATTTACCAGCAATTGAATATGGGACCTAAGTACACCAACTGTATTTGAACAGATAGAGTTTGGTAAAGATATTGATTTATAATCATTATGACTCAACAGCAGGAATAGCCATGCATCGCTTCAGCCATTCTTTATTAGATATTCAACAAGGGATATTTCTTTATTTTATTTGGGATTTGTTCTCGAAATAACACAGTTTTTAACAAGTGTATGATCATAACAAACAGTAATATTCGATCACAGGCTCAGGAAAAGCAGATGTGAATGCGTTTAACATTTCAACAATATAATCGTTTTAGTCCCGCGTTTAGTTTATGCTTAACAATACTCAATGATCAATAAGTGTATTTTCCGTTGTTAACGGATATACTGATTTTATGATAATGTTTTGTTGACGATAGGTTTAAGAAAAAAATACAATAGTCAAACATTTATATTTAACTGATTGTTTATAACATCATAACAATGAATATAAAACCATTTAATAAATCCTTTCGAAAATATATAGAAACATATGTTGTTTTGGGTGTATGATTAAATCGTATTTTACGAAAGGTTATAGAAGAAAAGCAAAAGTGACGCAGTGACCAGTGAAATTATAGTTGTTCAATCATACGTGTGAATTTTATTTGTTGATCATAAACCAATAGCAACAAATATTATTTATGTTATGTATATACTTTATTACAATACATACCGGTATAGCGGGGTTATACCAAATAATAGCTTTGATGATTCTTTAGCATGTATTTGTTAATAAAACTAATTATGGTGTCTCAACTCATTCACACGAAAAGTAACTGACACTGGTGGACTCATGTTGTATATGTATATATATATATTGTGTTTATATATGTTCACAACAGTGAGCAATGTATGGAGAGTATATGTTTATTTCGTAAAATTGTCAATTTTAACTTACAAGTGATCGGAGAAATCTATATTTTTACAAGTTGTACAGCCACTAATAAAACTATTTATTTTCTATGATAACAAGTGCATACACATAGACAATCTTCCGAAAGCCAAAATATTTTCTTTTCATCTAAGGTTTTTTGCACTGTTTATTTACATGTTAAAAGAGTTAAACTGAAGCATTTTAATAAATACATGACGTAATGACGTACAAAACGACGTAATTTCACACAGTAAAACAGTGCAAATTATTAATTAATGCCACTTTTATGTTTCACTTTTGGAAAAAGTATAAACAGTGTTTATATTGTTGATATAACATTGAATTATCAATTTTGATATAAAAACACACTTAAAAAACGAACTTGTTAAAGGATGCAGTGAGCTTATGCTTATCTTGCATGTTAAAATAATCGTATTACTATTCGATAACTCGGAGCCGCGATTCCACAATTGCGAGTCAAAATAAGATACATGCAAAGTATGAAGTATGCTACACGTTTGTTAAACTATATTTAAAGGGTTGTATATTGCATATACGTTTTTATATTACGCGTACGTTACATAATCTTAACATATCCATTGTCAATTGATCCTTTTTATTTATTCAATCAACGAACTATTTGCTGAATTTGCTTCCAAGTCTTTATAAATATACCACATTTATTTTTACATTATTTGCAACTTTAAACAAATGCCAAAATGAAACTTCAAATGATGCGATGTGCGTTTAATTTTTCGGCGAATCATACATATTTTGACCATCGAGTTTTAGAATGCGACGCATTCGGTAATCAACAACACATTATGAAAGGCCAACTAAAACAAAACGTGACGTTGCATTAAGAATGAAACTATGAAACAGATAGTGTTTAACTATAGTTCGATGTTAATCAAGACGTTCTAATAGCAAACGGAACTTTCGTTTAACAAATAATGTACTGTTTTTAATTCAGATTCATTAATATGTTGAAAATTATTCTGAATATACACGTTCGTTCGGTACGACTCTGTGGAGAACAAACGAAACATTTGCTGGTTAAAAAGTAGCATTTTCACTATTTTGGCAGGTATTGTTTATCAGGGGTGTTATGAGGATATTAGAACCAAACGTGTCCTTCCGCATATGCTGGCAGACGCACCAAATACCAACACACCAGCAGAGTGTGCACGTCGTTGCAGTGACTACAGATATGCTGGCGTGGAGGTTGTGTTTGTATTAAATATGTGTGTTAAGGGAATTCGGTCAGTCAAACTGTTCAGGTGTTATATTTAAACGTTCTATTAAAGTAATGTTAGCATCAGCATTACGCGATCGCATTACATGTATAAATTGAAGATTTGCAATAGCTTATGCCTCATTGCGACACTCTTTTTAATCACATGTTCTTTCAAACGCTTATGATATAACTCAAGTATCACTTATCATATTTTGACGCCATTTCCATAGCATCTTTGCAAACTTAGATTTAAAGCCTCTATAATGCTCAAAATCAACGCAAATTTCGTAAAATATTTTATTAAATAAAGTTACCCCATAAATAATCTGTGTTCCTTATACCAATAGCCAAAATTGCAACGCTAGATGTCGTCTGGTAAAATAGAATTAAGAAGATACAATATATATGCTATTTTTCATTTGTTTGTGGTACAATATATTCAACACATGTTCATGTCCCATTTAAGTGTTCGCGTGTCGTATGAATAGATATCGGTGTGGGACATTAAAATGGAATATATTGTGCCACACAAAAATAAAAAGAGCATGTTATATCTTGTTGAATCCATGTTACCATTACACATCTAGAGTTGACATTTTGGCTATTGCTATAAGGAACACGGATTGTCTATGTTTTAACTTTATTTTACGAATTATTTTACGAAATTTTCGTTAATTTTCCGTTTATTTTGAGCGTTTTAGGGGCTTTAATACTAACTTACCATATTACAATTAAATGAGTTGTCAGATACGCACATACAACTAATGGCGAAAAAAACATTCAATTGGAACATAAATATATAATAACACACTGTCAAATTATACATATCATAGTGATAACATTTGGTTGTTTTATGCAACAGTCCGTGTTTTGCTATGAAGTTTGTAGGTTTTGTAACGCAGCAATCCCTTATTTAAGGGCTATGCATGAAACGAATTACTGATTCAGCTTAGTCACAAAGAACGCTGTTGCAAGTCTTCGAACATCATACATATGATCTACCAATAACGTGTGCATTTAGTTCTGGCGGGAATGCTTTTGTGGTAATACGCTAAACGCAACGGCAGTTCCGGATTCAGAGTGTAACCTAGCCTGTCCTGGAGACAAAAGCCGCACATGTGGTGGGTTGTTGCGGATTAACATCTATACCAATTGGGGTAAAATATCAATTTTAACCATAATCACAATGATTGCAAGCACATTAAGCACATGTACGTTTGAAATCAATTGATATAAGGTTTACAGCATTATATTGGAGACAACAGTTATATACGTCATAGCTAGATACACATTATATTACAAGTAATGGTAAATACTTTTAATATTTTGTTCAAATACAATTTTTGAACAAAATACAGCGGATCCTACCGAGTTGTTTTGGTGAATGAATTTGGAACCATTTGTAAAACTATTCAACATTATGTTTTTCAGTTGAAAATAATCTAAATGCAAATAATCGGATATAGTAATTGGTTCTATTCGTTATAAGTGACCCCCGTACGTTTTCTCGTTTCAGCATGTGGGCCACCGCCCACAATTGCGAACGGAAATGCAACGTTACGCAAGGGTACTAATATAACGTATGGTACAATCGCTGATGTTTACTGTGAGACGGGTTCCCACAATCACTTGCCTTTCTAACACATCATGGGAAAAGGCGACCTGCGAACAACCAGGTTAAATTCTAAACATTATTTATAACGTCTGTACTTGAAATTGTGTTTAACGCATGTAATTTGAAAGATGAATTTTATATTCGCATTATAATGTATGTATTACATTACAACACATCTTAATCGTTGTAAGGATTAAATAATGTTGAATAATTTGACATTTGAACCTTGGGTGATTAAATTTAACTGCTCAAGTGATTTGATAGTACTTAATTCATCGATTTGACTGTTTCGATGGTTTTACATAAAGCATGTAAAGAATGATTTTGAAAAGCAGAACATGTATTTAATATTTTCCATTTATCGCATTTTCTCCAAGTTTTCGGAAACTATAAGTTTTTGGAAACCGTCTTTGTAAGCCACATTTTTTTATTGTTCGCGACTTTTATTTGTCGGACACCCATATCGACTCCATTAACAAACCACTTAACACTATTGCAGACGAATGCGAAAATTAAGCAAACCGTAACATTTGCGTTATTTTGGTAAATTGTCATGTGTACCGATTCAAGTAAATGGTCACCCGATAGCTTCAATTATAACAATGTGATTGCTTTTTTATACCAATAAGCAATTACAATATTTAAGGCGAAATGTCCTGTTAAAACTTGTATGTGACAATATTACATGCAAAGTGCCATATTTGACATTAGTAAATAAAAAGTTTCAAGAACAAACAATGCAATCATTATTTCCACAGTTTATTGTAGTGTAATACTATCAAATTGATACTCACTATATCAAATGCTAACCATCAGACAGGTGTCGTTAGGCACAATCATATTCTCACGTTAATGCAATCGGTTAAATGATTAATAGTTTTGGCGTCTTTTTGATTGTCAAATTTTCGGAAACAAATTCAAATAATTTTAATTTTAATCTTTCAAACACCTATTGATTTTACGGTAATAGTATAAGCATATGTGTATATGTCTAATAAAATATGACTGATCGACATGAGAGCTTTCATTTTTTAGATGATATTTGTCCATAAATATCAGTCATAGTAGTATAATGTTGCCTCAGAAGTGTATTACCTATGTTCTTCACTTTGCAATAAATCGAATAATCCTTACTAAAATGTAAATATCGTTTTCTTAATTATTTTAAATCATAGCACTCACTTAGTTTTAAAAGTACCTGTTTTTTTAAAGAATAATATCGTATTATAACCGTCCGGTCCACATATAAATAAAGAAATACACACGAAGTTTGTGTCATACCTTTTAGGTATGGCATAAAGGGTGTAATTGTTTCTACCTCAGATCAAGAAAACTACCCGTCACTAACTTACCATTACCTTATTTAACAAGGTGCAACAGCATGCGCCATGTTGTAAAATGAAATCACCAGATACAGTACAGCCCACGCGGAACCAGCAAAGTCCGCGGCTACGCCGCGGACAGTAATTTTAGTACTCGACGNCTATTTTGAATCTGCGCACATTAAATTAATTATGATTTTAAATATAATTATAATTGTTCTTTTAAAATGTATTGACTAACTAATCATTTTTCAAAGATTTTTATTTTATGATGCGCATCGACTCGGCGTCATATCGCGGACCGCGGCTTGCCTCGGCATGTCGCGGCGGACAGATGCGAAGTACGCGGCGAAATGCCGCGCGCCGCCGCGAACTGACGCGGCTTTGACGGCCGACTCGGCATCGACTCGATGCTCCATTCCGCCGCGGAACGCGAAATATGCTTGTTCCGCGTGGGCTGTACTGTACATAATATCTCCGAAATTTATAAATCGCTGTTCGATGTGAGGATTTTACTCATTTGTGAAGATATGATCAGATAAAAAAGCTAGAGTCATGTTAACTGAAAATATCTACATACTTCGTATGATACGGTGCTAAATATGGACAATATACGAAATTGCATAGGATGTTTGAGAAACATATACCCCGACATATCCAATAACTTACATTATACTTACAGGAACTGACACTGTTTCTACAGCACGTACAACAACGACGAATTCGTCCACCCACAGAGGATCCACTACTGGTAGGTATACGTCTGAACGTCCTTCACCTTATGGTTCGTCCTCTTATTATACTACCCCAGGAGTAACGAACAATCCAAGTATTCTCCAAGATAATTATATCCCCGACATTTACACAACTGCACAGCTCGACGGTTGTACGACACTATATTTCACCTCAATCATTCTTCCACGCCAAAATGAAACGATATAACGACATATGTTAAACATATAGATATATTTCGTCCATTGGTCAAATACTCTAAGATTGTACTGAGTATCATCAAATTAAAGGCAGATAATCAATACTGTGTTTATATGTGTCACTGTGTGTGCACATAGTGCCACTACAGTAATGATGCCTGTAACGCATATTTGGCTTTAGACAATTTCAGCCATTTTACACGAATCCCATGAGAGAACTAATGTATATGTATCGCAAACGTATTTTACAATATTCATATAGATCAATATCAGGATTATATTGGCACGTCATACTTATTTAGTTGCTAAATTGGGATTGACATGTATAATGAAACCATTTGAATCATCGCTTTGTATTGGGAGAGTACTGCATGATTGACAAATACAAACATTAGATACAAAGATCGATAGTATTGATTGGATGTTCACATTTGTTCCAGCTGTATACGTAGGTATCGGTGTGGCAGTTGGTTTACTGTGCACAGTCGGGGCAGTAGTTTTCACCGTTGTTCTACGAAGAAGGTTTTGAGTTATATGTGTAATTAGTTCATGTAATATTCATGTAAAATAGCGTAATCATAATTTTAAATGTCGCTTTATTCGACAGATTTGATAATTCATACACACGCGATTCATGTTAATGATTAGTCAATAAAGATATATAGAGAATAAAACCGAAATCGCTGTAAAAGTGGGCAAATATGGATAAGCCCGATAAGTCAATAAAGACATAGAATGTTTTTTTTTTTTTATAAATGTAACTAGATCTATGAGTATTCGTAATGTCGTTGTTAAAAATCGTTTAATTTAAATATATTTTGCTAGAAGATGCATGTAATCTTAATTATAAAGGTTAGTTTTATACATTTTTGTGTTATATATTACAATTGAAACAACTGATTTTAAAAGTAGTTTTATTAATTGTGGGATGAAACCATTTCAGAGATGCATTGGCGTGCAAACATGGGACAAATACTGACACAAATGACAATACTACCGCCGGATCACTAACATAAGCAATCAGATCGTATCAAGATACCGGTGAAAAGCATAACTATTGCGTCAAATCAGTCGAAGGAACTGTCGAGCATTATAACACAGCAGATGAACCAAATGAGGGCAATTGTGATACTGATCATTATTATTCAACCGAGGTCACTGAAGAACCGTATGAACTTATGAAAGAAGGCAACAATGAGTATGACTATACAACGAATACCTTATTATCTGGATCAGATAGCAGGAAGCCGGAAACTATCTACAACAAACTCGGGAGATATCGGCCCGGAGAATATGACCATGAAGGAAGTCTCGATCATTACATGCCCCGTCCAGGACACGACTACGATAAAACTGATTTTGCGAGAAGGATCGATGGCGTCGGAGACTATAATCATATTGTTATACGAGGGAATGGAACACACGATAGTGAACATGGGGGCTATGATGTTTTGCATGGGATAACGATTCAACTTCCACCATGCGACGCTACAGATTATGCTCTTTCAGAAATGTAGAAAGGAATTAAGCAAAATCATTATTTAATTTACATGACCAAGAATATGTTCCTATTATGTGACGCAAACGCCGATACATATATACACATCATATTGGTCTTGCATTTTTTAAACTTTTTATAAGTATTTAACTATAAGGTACATGTAAATATGCATCATTTTTGTAATTATGATAATGATAGTGACTTTGTCAACAATGGCAAACAAAGTTTCCATAGTGCTTAAAAGCTTTCAAGTTTTGGGATATAGCATGAACAAAACGAAAAACATGTACATACCATATTTGGCTCATGCTGATTATATTTTGTCCATATATCTTCTTATACGATTAAGTATGTATAACATGGCATTACATACATGTATTATACATTTGAAGAGTTTAATTTATCCGTATGAACCAAAACTTCCAGCGAACATAATATGTTGGTGTATTAATACAATGAATGATGTCTAGTAAAATACATACAAACAAATTGTAAAGAGTATAAATGCCTGTTATCAAATATCAAGTGCGTCTTCACTTTAGATGACTTAACTGTTGGCCTCTATCATCCTTACCGTTAATTATTAAACAACACGCTATGCTAGACAAAACTGTTCATAAAATAACTTATATATTTAATAGTTATTAAAAGTTAGCTTGTATGCCCATCAATACACATTCTATATCTTGAAGTGTGCCCGACAAGATAACTACCATTATCTCGTTTTCGGATAATGGGATTTGCATCGTATCAAGGGAAGCAACTTATACGTGCGCTTTGTATCGTATGCACTTATGTACTGACATATTTGTAGCCCTTTACTTCTGGTACACAATACTGGATATGAAGGCAAACTTGTTTTAAGTAAATGTGTTTTATTAAATTGTAACACTTATATGCATTCTACTTTTATTTTAAAGACGTAAAGATGCCACTTAACATAATCCGAAAGTCAATTAGATGCATGCGCTATGTTTTCTACAAGATGTCATGAAATACATAGTTGACATGAACTAAAATTAGCACTATAGTAACCTGTTGAGTTTCAGTTGAACATGCAGTAGCAACACATACCTTGTCTTTAAAGCCTCTATAATGCTCAAACATCAACGACAATTTCGTAATATATTTCGTAAAATAAAGTTAACATATAAATAATCAGTGTTCCTTATAGCAATAGCCAAAATTTCAACGTTAGATTTCCTCTGGTAACATAGATTTTTGTAGATACAAAATGCTCGTTTTTATTTATTTGTGTCACAATTAATTCCATTTTTATTTCCCGAAAATAAATCTATGCATACGACACTCGAATACTAAAACGGTACCATGTTAGTGTTCATTTGTCGTATGAATCGTGGCGGGAAATTAAAATGGAATTAAATATGCAAAAAAAATAAACACGAGCATTTTGTATTTTTAAACATCTATATTACCAGACCACATCTGGCGTTGAAATTTTGGCAATTGCCATAAGGAACACTGATTTTCAATTGTTTAACTTTATTTTACGAAATATTGTTCGAAATTTTCGTTGTTTTTGAGTAGTAATGGGCCTTTAAACACGAACATTTCGTCTGTATCCAAATCGGAAGAAATAATCCGAAGCTTTTTAACTATTCGTACAATAGTACGAATTGTACAATCTATAAAGTTTGGCTGATTTAGTTCACACGACCAATATGGAACCAAGTCGACTTCTTCAGACATAATGAATGCTGCATTATGCATAATACAAATATAACTATTTTACCTGGGCGCCTTTATGTCATCCGTTGTTTTGTATTGATATTACGAATACGGAATATTCATTACATGCAAATGTTTTAAAATATTGTTTTCGTTCAGTCTGACAAGGCACATACGAACTCGTATTATATGAAGTATTATTTATCTTTGTTAACGTGTGCATAATCCGACGCGTCGGATTGGATTACCTTAAACTTCATACTATTAATGGCATCGTAGTCGCCGCTTGTATTGCCTTTGATTTCAGTATCTGTTGCACGTGCATTATAAGCTGTATGTACGATATGATTATGGTCGCTAACGTCATCCTTCCTATTGGTCAATACTGCTAAAGTTGTATCGTTGTTGTCTGAAATGTTGCCCGCTTCCTCTCCGTGTCTCTCCACGTGATCATAATCCCCTGGTCGGACAACCTTGAGTTTGTTGTAAACATTGTCAGGTTTTTTGTCATCGGATCCTGATGTTAAGGCATTGGTTGTGTATTTATAATTACAGCTCTCTTTCACGTGTTCATTTGGTTTCTCTGTATCCTGTATTAAATTATAGTCTTCCTCCATGTTTGCTTCATTTGTTTCATTGTAATGTTCATCATGGTCGTTAATAGATCGCTCACATTTCTCTAGGATAAAATTATTATGATTCGGCACATTTGCCTCGATGCCTTTTCCGTAAGTCTTAGTTTCGTCAAACGCAGGTGAGTCCGCAGAAGGTTTGT
>VMBQ01015224.1:0-13069 GCA_007657795.1 Dreissena rostriformis | reverse complement strand
TAAATTGCCAAAATAATCAAACACCGGGATAAAAATGCAGTGAGTGTCAAAATTTGTGTAAACAATTAAATAAATTAAGTAAAAAAAATAATTCTAACTGTATAACTGTTAAATGTAACACCCATATCCATAAGATAATCATATAAGACTGATGTATAGAAATTCGTGTTAGTTATGCTGTCTTTAAAAAATTGTGTTACTAGTCATATTAAAGTTATATTACTTCATTTACGTTACTTACCAATAAGATAAAAACTGCATAAAGGATTGAATTTGTACAATAATGACCATATAGCTTCCGCTAACAGCCTAAACATCAGTTTACCTTTAACGTCATATGTGATATGACGTTTGCTTTAGCTTTAATGACAAATTATTTATAGAGTACAGAAATTGTGGGAACGATCGTACATCCTTAAACTCCTAAATGGGAGATATAAGTGGTGACCGCTTATGTCAAGATGTACATCCTTGTTAAAATGGACTTATCAATTAATTTGTGTTGTCTTGGTTGCCACACGAACATTAGAAAATGTGGGGCATAGCCGATGCAAAGATGTAGTGTTTCATATTTGACTTCATCCCTTCACACAGAGCACCCACTATGCGGAGCAAGATAGGGTTGAACCGCTTAGCTGATAGTGAAAAGGTGTGGTCAGGGTCTTCAGATTATTTGCAAGGTTGCAACATTCTTTGTTGTTGCATTAGCTTGGAGGTCTCAATAGGAACTAGATTTGCAGAAGGAACATAGAGAATAATAGGTTAGGTTTATCATGCGAGGCTTATAAAACAAATAGCACGAGCCTTGGCCTTTTCGTTTTCATGCCGAGCATGATAAACCGGATCTATAATCAACACTAACCTATTATTCTATTATCCCACTTTTTATTCCGTAATTCTTTTTATTTAAACAAAATTAGTTTTCATGAGTGTTTGTCGTACTTTGATAATGACTGTAGTGTAACCAAGGTCAGTGTATTACTCCGCGTTCCAAAAATAACCGCTGATCAAATAATCATTGTTTTAAATCAGAATATCGTTCTGTGACAAAGAGTCGTGCGTTATTAATTACAATTTTATTCATATTGAATTGCAAGTCTAAAAGTTTTATAACATCAATATAACATTCAGTCGTTATATACAAGGAACTACAGTTGTTTACAACGTAGCCTAACACCACACACAATTCACTTTCGATATCAAACTATCAACTCGATTACGTGCACAATATTTGCTTATTTGTTATATATCTGGTTATTTCGTGACGAAATAACAATGATAACTTGGATTTAAGCTTATTATATACATTACAATTTTGAATGTGGAAAGTGGCACAAAAGAAGTTGTTCGAACGAGAGAAAGACATTTGCTGGTGAAGTGACTGGGTGGGACGAACATCAAGATCAAATTTGTTTAGCGGTAGACAGTGGTTGTCTAGGCTGCATTACACCATAGTTTCAGTGCAAAAAGGTGAACAAGAGGAAGCTGTTGGGTTGTCACATCACTGGACTGAGCAAGAATGTGGAACACTTTTGCTGCTGTTCAACAGATATGGTGGAATAATAGGTTATAGACTGGACATTTTTGTGCCATGTTATGGCCATGATTTCGATGGTTGGAATGTTTGCATTTCGAAGTTTTTGGACCAGGAATATGCGAACTGAGTTGTTCGTTATTGTCTTGTTCTCGGGAAAGCCGGCGTCTTTTGCCATAGCCTTCAGCATGTGACCTAGCTTGTTGACACCCAATTGTTGACGCAAGAACCACTGAAACGCAGTTTCAATTGTGCGTATTGCCAGGTAGAAAGGGTGCTGATCTGGAGAAAAATCAGATGGACGCATATCCGAGTACAGCTTGTAAATTTACACAGGATTTCTCGGTCCAGAAGTGGCGAACATCTTGTGAAACACCTTTCTTACGTCAGAGATGTTCTCTCCTGTGCGGTTTTTTCATTTGGCGCTCGTTTAATTCGAGATACTCCGCATCATTCGAGTCCACACGGAGGCGAACGTCCGCACCCTAACAAGATACAAGATACAAGAATCTGTATTTAACGTCGGATATGAAAAACAATAAAAGACAGCATTTAAGTTGAAGCGGGTGTACTTTGTGAAATGGGGTTCNCGAGCAAGCCATAGTAATACGTCACGGATGGATGACACAACTCATCACGTACGCTTTTCTATAGGCATAAAGGCCACTTCTTTGTTGGCGTGTCGATGGTCTCTTAACGCGAGGTCACGGGATTAAGTGGGCGGAGCGATCGTCTTATAGGCGAGATGTTTATCATTAAATATACTGTAACCCAATCAGAGCGTTTTGTCACGAGTCAGCCCGCATGCGCGAAAACTCCCAATCGTAATCAGTAACATTAAACTTGTAAATATGTTTCCTTCATCAATATTAGCGCGCATTCTCTTCGGCTACTTCGGAAGTAATAAGGTTATTTGTCTTGTCATTGCAAA
Source organism: Dreissena rostriformis (assembly GCA_007657795.1). Lineage (NCBI taxonomy): Eukaryota > Metazoa > Mollusca > Bivalvia > Myida > Dreissenidae > Dreissena > Dreissena rostriformis. Next base: position 10,604 of record VMBQ01015224.1, on the reverse strand, counting down.
TAACGAATAATACATTTCAGTAGTTTAATATTTCATTGTATGTTTACTCTGTTAATTTAAATTCGTTATCGCAAATTTGTTTTAACTGTATGGAATGATAAAGACATTATATATATTACTATACTATACAATACCACTACTACAACTACTACTTCTACTTCTACTACAATATATGTCAAATATATATTAATATATATATATATATATTAATATAAGTTTGAAATATATTGTAGTAGAAGTAGTAGTAGTATTAGTAGTAGTGGTAGTTGTAGAAGCAGCAACAGCAGCAGCAGGAGTTTTTGTTTTAAAAATGCCATACACGAGTTCATGTCAGACATTTTACAAAGAAAAGTTGTATCATATTTTATCATATAATAAAAGGTTAAAATAAAACATAAAAATGCAGCAGTAAATTTTAATTAATGTTTATTAGACGTTTGGTTTCAGTTCCAAGATGTTCATCTTCGTTAGCCTTTCATCCTTCGTCATGGCCATGGTGGCTACCAGTTGTGTGCCCAATCCGTGCCAAAACGGAGGAACATGCCACATCCCTTATCACAAACATGACAATCTCCGATTTGACTGCAAATGTTCATCCGGCTGGGACGGCCAGTTCTGCACAATCCGTAAGTTATTTGTGTTTTTTTTTCAATGAAAATAATGTAAGCGGTAGACAAGTGGAGGCTCTCCGTTCAGGCGTACTGTACGTTAAATATAACGTATATAATATATACAATATAGTCTATTGACAGTGTAGAATAAATAGAGATCGAGTTTACCTACTACAACCATTACAGTTGGCATTATGGTTACATGGGATGAAAGGGGACCATACTTGAGGTGAACAGGTCATACGTCAAGGTCAAACGAGCTCGTTCCATGAAAAACGCTTAACAGAAAAAGAATCATTTCATTTTGTGCATGTGCAACGGTCAGTTTGAGTGTTTAAATACCCAGTTATACTTTATCTGTATTTTTTTTCCAGAAATGTAGTTTTAATATCAACCAGCTCAATATTAAAGGTGGTCACTGGGGTTAAGATGATTTTTATACATGGATCTAAGTGTTGACAGGTATTTTTAAAGTAACGTTTCCAAACAGACTATTTGCATAAAAAGCTCGGAGTCAATAGTGTTGTATTTAGGTACGCACACTCTAAAACATTTTAAAACATTAGAAAACAATTACATTTCATTATTAAAAGCGCTTGCTATTCTCGAATACTTCGAAATGCTAAAGGATATCACAGTTATTAAATCAAGTATATATGTATCACTGTGTTTAGTAATTATAAAACACATAATTCAAATATAATTTGGATTCAATTCAAACAACATGTATTAACTATATTAATGCATGTATTATAATAATTTTTAAGATTTTGCACCAAAGATAATAAAAATGTTCATAGTTCAACCTGTGTATTAGTTCTTCATTATAAACATTCCAAGAACATTAACCGCTTAGTGGTACACGGGATTAACCAATAAGGTATTCAGAATAAATGTGATGCGAAAGGAGGAGTGGGACTTTTGTTAATTTTATAACAACTTGTCAAGGTGCATTTATTTACAGCTTTCCGGTACATCGGATGTTATGCGGACAGTGAGGCCCGTATCATGCCTGTCAAACTCCCCAACTCGGTTTCAAACTCGCCATTAGAGTGCGCCGCTCGCTGCCATGGCTACGCTTATAGCGGCACACAGGTCAGTAAACAAGAGGAGTCAACAGAATGCCCAAGGATTTGTTATCTACCATTAGAGTAACACCAATCACTGTTCCCCTAATACATAGTTTTGTTATTTGAAATAGGCTGCAAATTATATCAGTTTAAGTCATAAGGCAAGACAATGCACTGTTTGCAGGAAGAACTGTATCCCAAATGCTTTAATAGAGGAATTTCTCAAGAACGCATATTAAGTTTATATGCATAGCTCTGATCATCTTTCAGAAGGTCCGTTTAATTAAGCTACGTTCGTAATGAGTTGAGTTATTCGAATATTTTGAATTCCTATTATAATGAATAATTTGTATATTGATGAAGATTAATAGTTTTGAAAAGTATATTTGATACATTTAAAGAAACAAAGCAGTGTTATTACCGGGAATATATATATTGGTACATTGCGCAAAGTTTAGTATGTCAACGAGTGTTGGTGTGGAGACTGTCTGAAGGCTGTACAAAGGCCGGCATGGGAATGTAACAGGGCGTGCCCTGGGGACAGCAGCAAGAAATGCGGAGCAGACTGGCGGATGAGCGTCTACAGCAATAGGGGTAACATTTTGAAATTTGATTATACGCCCCATTTGTTGTCTGTCTTTCTCTTTGTCTCTCTCTGTAATCACCCATATGTCCGACGAAAAACTTTTACAATTTTCCTGTTCTTTCCGTAAACTTTCAGTAAATTGTTTTGTTGCCAAATTGAATAAAATTGTCCGTCGTGACTCGTCCGTCGTCTGTCAAAAGATCTTTAAAAATAAAACTTTAAAAAGCATCTTCTCTGAAACAGGGGTTTAATATTTAGTGAGTAATATTTCATACTGTGGTCCTCTCATTCGTTTGTTCAAATCATGTTTTATGGTCAAATGTTTTTACGCCACAGGGGTCACATGAATTATATAGACTTCTTTAGTAATTATTTTTGAATATCTTCTTCTCTGAGAAAACAAGTCTCAAAGCTTTGGTATTTGTTTACAAGATTGTTCAGATAATGTCCCTGGAGTCAAAACTGAATACGCTTCAAGCGTCACGTGATTTACAATGATGTATATGGTAAAGCACTAAGACATATTCTTTTTCTGGAACAACATGTCACAGATCTTTGACTGTTTGGTAATTCAGAAAGTGGTCCTATGCAGAGTTTGTTCAAAACATGTCCCTGCTTCCAATACTGGTCCCATGGGCCAAATGATTTATAAAGACTTGTATCGTAAATTACTTAAACCAACCTTCTCCCCTGAAACTGCGCGTATTTAAAGGTTTAATATTTGGTATTAAGGGTAAACTGATTTATATAGACCTATGTAGCAATATTGTTAATGATCGTCTTCTTCAAAAAACAAAAGACCCAGAACTTTAATCATTGGTGTGTGACATCATAAAGGGGTCATCTATAAATGTTGTTTATAACAGGCCCCAGGGATCATAACTGACCACACCCCATCACACAGGTGGGCAATCTATGGCAAATCCTTTCTTATCGATTCATCTATTAATCATGATGCGTCGCTAAAAATATAACGCACTTATATTTCCATGTACATATGGTATCGCCAGACAAACATTGCAAGCTAAGCCATTTTGTTTGATGCGATACAAAATTCCCATTCGTGTTGATTACTGTATGAATGTTAAGTGTAATAAAACACATTTATATCATGTAAACGAACTACAGACCACAGTTTTAGCATTGTATATTTTGCAGCTGTGGCAATGTCGACTCATGAAAAAAAGAAAATCGTGGTTCTAAAGCAACGCTGAGCCCGAAGGACCCTCTTCGCTTTTTGAAACCTGATTGCTTTCGTGTTTTCTATGGAAAATTATTTACTTTCCCTTAACTAAGTGCCTGATTACAGAAAAAAGTGTTTGCATTCTATTTTGATGAGTAGTTTAAGCAAGGATTATGATGTTTTAACGTGGACAAATGACATTTTTGCTTAGATAACTTTATTAACACATTGTTAATACATGTATATGCATTAATGTTATATGTATGAAAATGATAAAATATGGACAATAAGATATATTCTTCTATGTTCATGTATTCTCACAATAAAAGCTTACTTCTGCAAATCAGTGTGTCATTATTTATCACGCACTTACAATATTGTATCGTTTTTTTTTCTAAACAAAAGTTTCTATAAAAGCAAGAAACAATAACAACAGCAAATCGCGTAATGCATAGCATATCCGATTTAAAAAAGCACATGAATTCTCTGTAATGACAACATTTAGACATCTTACAGAAGAAGATCAGACACAAAAGAAATCTTTAAATTAAGTGTTCCCACCATATACATTGGGTTCAGTCCTCCATATGTTACTTTCAAGTTGCAACACATTACTAACAGGAGTGCCTGATAGATGACGCAGATCTTGACCCGATTATTCCAGAACAATACTCATTACTCTGTGACTAGGCTTTATGGATGAAACAAATCAGACAACTCAAATTTAGTTACATTCGCAATCATTCGTTATTTACGTCACAATACAAACGCATACCGAAATTTATTATTTGATACACAATAAGCGCTGACAAAAGCCTTCACGAAACAAATGTATGCCTCACAATGCTATTAACTTGTTACTTGTTCTTGGAATGACACAAAATGCTTCTCCAAACGAAACTGTATTACAACTGACCAATGTGTGTATTCGCGCTTATCAATTTCTAGAAACCCTATTCAAAGTACAGATCAAATCATAGTGTGGTCGTTCCCGTTCAAAATAAGTGCACCTTACCAGATTCAAGACAGACACATGCAATAAGTGCACCTTACCAGGCAACATATGTTAGTTCAAGGCAGACACATGATTAGCTTAGCTCTTCCGTTTGTGCAGCTTAATTTTTTTTATGTGAATAAGCAAAAATAAAATCTGTATACGACCTATTTTGTGTCTTGTTGTTTCAAAGTTTTCAAAACATGTTTACATGGCACATGTGTCATACCAACAGACGAACATGCAACCACACAATGACCAACGTGATTTCAGGTGCGCAAATTATTAGACTATTGACCAACTTCTTGAAATTCGATAGGGCGGTGTGTTTTTATTTGTATCCATATGTCAAAAGTTATTGTTCAATTAAACTATCCTTAACTGTGTGTCTCTTACGTTGTTGAAGAAGTGGAAAAATGATCTTATAAAGTTATAGATAGCTAAAATTAGTTTTTAGTAAACACTATACATCTAGTAAAAAGAGACACTTAAATTTTAACGACTGACGTTTTTATAATGAAAAAAACCTGAGCATAGCGCTCACGTGACGTAAGCGGTCAGTTTAAATTCCCCCAGAACGAAAATCAGTCTTTATTACTCCTAGGTAATACGGTCACTTGCTGTGAGCGGTAAGTTGTAAGCATAATTACGCCGAATGCTATTTTTCACATAAATCTAACGTCGTAGCGTCTATTGTGTGGTTAAAGAATCTGATATAATAATAACAAATAACAGGGTGTTGAGAAGGTTGTGTTTACTCGAATAATTACGCAGAAATCTTCTAAATAAATTGTATCAGAGCATGGAACACGTTTGAAATAATTATCTCTAAATAAATGATTGTAATTGGTACTTTACAAGGTAATATCATAATAATCAATTTTTAAATAATATTCCGGATCATTCTTTAACCGAGCGAACACGTCAATTGTACATGCACTGTTATAACACCATAACATTAAGCTTGAAACGAGGAAGTAATCACGTGTGAAACTATTTGAGTCTAAAATGAACGAACACATCATGTTTAAACAAGCGTTATGAAACTCCTGACTAAGAACAATGTTGGTTAATTAATGTATGATCATCATTCGATATTTGTAAAATAATAAAGCCTTTGTAACCGTTTTCCTCTATAATTTTGACAATCCATTGTCCATAGCGTTGATGTTCCCCCGAACAATACTATGGAACATACTCCCGAACATGAATAACATTGCAGTCAAGGGGGAGTAACTATTTCAAGTCTAAAATTCACTATTAATTCGAGTTGTCTCCAATTTTCTAAAATAATGATGAGACAAATTAGAAAATGTTTCAAATTCATAGAAACTTTCAACATTTTAACCTGTTGCAAAAGTAAACATTTGAAACAATGGTAACATAGTTTTCATATAATTTAAATGAACAATGCCCATATAAATTTAATGAATAAGACTAGTGCGAATAGTTAGGGTGCCTGTTTGAAAATAAACCAATGTACACACAAATAATAAACCTATACTATTTTAATAAAGAATTATGAAATGTTTGTAAATAATTTACGATAAATGAAACATTTGTTACACTATATTTATTAATTAGGATTTTAAAATACGTTTTCTCAAAGATATTGCCCAAATACAGTGAAAATAGCTCTTTTAACTTGTTAAAGCAAGGCTTGCAAAATGACAATTTAAGGATTTCAGAACATAATGGGGGCAACTATATTCTGTATCTGTCTTGAAAGTGTTAATATAACCATGGTAACAAGCAGGCATTAGGTTTTCAATAAATGCAAAAATAGAACTTATAATACCTGGAATTTTGAAAATAATTTATTTACACTTATATACAAAAATGTATTAATGAAACTGAACTTGGTAGATAACATGCAACCATTAGAGGATACACAAAACCAAACTTGAAAATCTGAAATGTGAAGTAATATGAGTACATACAATTAAAAACTCGGCAATCTGTTCAAATTACCATTCGCTAAACTGACCTGGTTGTCGACGTTTGCCAACGACGGTTCTGCTGGGTGGAAGACTCTCTTAGACGGAATCGGAGAAGAAATACTGCTAGAACTCGATACATCAAAACGAGGTAAACCCACTGGACTGACTGTCCACAGGAGTGGAGTGGTGATTTGAATTAGAGGACTGGGCCATGAAAGAACTCTTAAATGGCAGAAAAACTGATGCCAGTCACTGAGCCTGGAGTTACAACAGTATAACTATAAGTGTTCCTCCTCTGTGAACTCCTGTAAAGTTGTATAAAAGAATCAGAACTTGCACTACAGTCACTATCACTACCATAATTGTGACAAGGCATTGAATGCGTTTTGACCTTGCGGATAATTTCCGGCGTCTGTAAAGGTTCTTTGACAGAAAACAATGACAACATGTTCCTGTGAATACTTCAAAAAGGTCCCTTACGGTTCTCTCTCTGTGCACATGCTGCTCTTCATAAGGGATATATAAAACCACATATGGTTCTCTTTCCAATTAATCAGCCAATTTATGTCTTCCTTGCAGAGATCTTGCAGAACAGGTACCAGATCATTAACGAATATAAGATTCTCTTTAATTTTGCTATCAGACAGAGATGTGTTTTGTGCTGCACCTTTTTTTGCAACTTGGTATGCACATTTGAAGCGTTCATGCAATTTTTCAATTTATTCAGAGTGCAATGCCTCTCCTTCATTTCCTGGAGTTGTGCCTTGATAGGCATCAACTGTTCTAATGCAGAGATGAAGTCTTTCCCATTTGACTACTTATCATCACACAGAGTACCCAGCGTGTGGAGCAATGGGTTGTTGAACTTCTCAGCTGAATGATTACTCACGAGATGAAAAGGTGTGGTCAGAGTCTTCCGAACGTTTGCAAGGTTACAAAGTTATTTGATGACTTGACTCTCAAACTTTATGCATTTATCATAAAGGTGTTTCTCAGGGAATGAGTAAGGAGCAATACATTGTTCAAACAAGGCTTTGGCAGTTGTGCGTATGATTAAATGACATCAAATGAGAACATCTCTTAACTCCATTTTGCAAACGGGTCTACAGGTCGTGTCCTGTACTACACTGATGTTTCCATTAAAATAAAAACGGTTGATACGGTACGTGAATTTGGAATGATTTTTAATGTGTCAGATAGGATTGCATCTATACAATAATAAGTCGCTATACAATGGAATTAACTATGTGCCTCTGTCATGAAAAGATTTTAACATAAAAAGTATTTTCATAGACTCGCTGTTGTGTATTTCTGCCTGGTAGGTAGTTGTCTTTAAGTTAAGCAGACGGTAAACATACAATATAATTTGTTTGGCTTTATGCATATAACATCTACCTCTTTTTATCTTAACATTTATCTAGTGCCATTGATTTATGAAATAAAGAGTTAAGTCATACATTGAAATGCATCTTTAATAAATAAATGCATATAGGTTTGTTCAATCATCCTGTTTTACTTTACAAAAATTGTTTCCTTCAGAGTTTCGTCCATTTAAATTCATTAGTCTAATTCTGGAAACACAACGCGTAAAATAGTATTTAATTTCATTTGTATGGATGTCGCCATTTTGAATGTAACGATTATGTGACTTAAAATCACATGACTTTAGACGGACTATTTTCGGAGCCCAACGCAGAGATAAATGTAATGTAACGGTCGTGAAAGAGATTGTAATGGTCACAATCTTCTTTTTTTAAATCCTCAAATACTTTAATGTAAAACCTTCAATATTCGGAACAAACAAAGTAAACATTTTGCACGTAGGGATCCTTTAACCGTGTATTTTCATAAACATCCTAAGTTGAATGCATTTAAGAAAAAAAAGGTATCTGATGCGATATGTATGAAAACTTGGCACGAATCAAAGTTCACTGTCTTAAAACATAACAGTGATTGTTTGGTGAACATAAATGATTTCCCTGCAAACAGGTCGAGAACTGAAAAAAGTTCTTCCAGTAAATCACGATGATTTTTAAGAGAGTATAGCATTGCTTATCTCTCCCCCTGTCATTCAAATTCTTAACGAAATATCGATCGACCAATCAGCGATCGATACATCTGGGAGCCGGTTGCTATCGGCTTGTCCACCATTTTCCCCGACAGGCTTAATGTCGAGGTTCACGCATTTTTCACTAAGTTTCTTTTATTTTCTTCGGGAATAGCGTAAATAAAATAGTTTAATAGTTGCAATGAGGTTTATGTAACCAAGACAGTCAATATCCAGAGTGATTAATTGTAGGCGTTGAATTAATATCATTTTTTTCCAAGCCGATATAAGCCAATATATGATCTTGACAAGTGCGAGCAGCATTAGTTTCAATTAGTAAGATTAATATATGTTAAATTAACAATGTGACATATGAATTACATCTCGTTCATATGTAAAATAATGGAATATTTCGGTACTCGCTCTGCGTAACTGACAGAAAATCCCGGTCATAAATCTCTGTTTTGTGTCAGAAACAAGTGAATTAATGCTAGGTTAGTATTTTGTATAAAAATCTTCGATAAAAGCCATCGTAGAAGTGTTATTTATTACTGATACCACCATTTCACGTCGTAACTTTTGGGATGTCGGTCCCCGGGCGAGCGTCAGTTATTGGCAGCTTCATTCTGTAATGTGACCAAAATCCCCGTAATATAAATTTAATTTATTTATGAAAGTGACCAACCCAAGTTTGGTTTTGCACTTTTAATAATAATTATTCCAACATTTCCTATTAGCATTGTGTAGTAGTATTATTATCCCCTTTATATGTAATAACATGGGGAATTTTGGTACCCGCCCGACGTCGAAAAGCGTATATAACTTTATNGGGCAATCTCGTGAGCTACTTCGGAAGTAATAAAGTGAATGGACTTATCGCAAAGTAGCAGTAGTAGTAGTATATATCATAGGTTTGTGTTATATGCTATATACGAGTTAATATCGGACATTTTTCAAAGAAACGTTGTATTATATCTTATCATATACATTTTATTTAAAATAATAAATAAACAATGCAGCAGTGAATTTCAATTGATGTTAACTTGAAGTTTGGTTTCAGTTCGAAGATGTTCGTCTACCTTATCATTTCATCCTGCATCGTGGCCATTGTTGCTGCCAGTTGTGATCCCAATCCGTGCCAAAACGGAGGAACATGCAATACTCCTTTTTGGAAAGGCGACACTGCAGATTTTTTCTGCAGTTGTCCATCCAACTGGGACGGACGCGTTTGCACGATCCGTAAGTGATTAGTGTTATTTTTCAATGAAGATAATCTAAGCCTTTCAGGCGTAGCTGTGGTGTGACGCACACAGACGTTTATTATATATCCAATGTAGAATAGGGACAGTGAAGAATACAAAGACGATTTTGCCTATAACAACCATTTACGTTGGCATGATAGTTACTTTGGATAAGAGGGGATCATACTTGAGGTTAACAGGTCAAAAGGCAAGGTCACATGGGCTCGTAACAGGAAATTCGCTTAACACAAAATTTCTTTGTGTACGACGGTCAGTTCGAGTTTGGAAATATCCAGTCATACTTTATCTGTAAAAGTTTTTTTCCAGAAATGTAGTTTTAGTGTTGTTCGGTATTTTTTAAGGAACTTTTTCCAAATAGACTTTTTATATAAAAAGGCTGGGTGTCAATAGTGTTGTTTCCGGCACGCACATGACATGACACTCTAAAACTTATTAAAACATTTTAAAACATTCGAAAACGTTTGAAATCGTTTAAAAACAATTAAAAACATTTGCAAACATTTGAAAACATTTGAAAACAGTTGAAAACAGTTGATAACAATAACATGTTTATTATGAAATATATAGGCTATAGGATATAACAGTTATTAATGAATTATAATTATATATATTATATCACTGTGTTTACAAATTATAAAAACAAATTTAACTTCGATTTAATTCAAATAACATGTATTAACTATATTCACACATTTATTATAATATATTTTTTAACATTTTGCACCAAAGATAATAACAAATTCAATTTTCAATCTGTTAGTTAGTTCTACCTCATACATATTCAGGAAAATAAACCGTCAAGGGGTACACGGGAATAACCAAGAGGGTTTCCAAAATAAATGTTTTGCAATATGAGGAGTGGAACTTTTTTTTACTCTATAACAACATCTCAAAGTGCTCTTACTTTCAGC
>VMBQ01015223.1:0-10504 GCA_007657795.1 Dreissena rostriformis | reverse complement strand
ATATATATATATATATATATATATATATATATATATATATATATATATATACCAGATGATTTTTGTGCAGAGCTTGTGACAAGTGGTTGATTTAAAGACTGAATTTGACCGAAGGAATTGAGCTTGCAGAAAAAAATGAACATTTACATTATCTGATATTACAGACTCTAGTGCAGTATAACCGTGTTTTATTAAACTGGTAAGTTTTAAATTAAATTTTGCCAATATGAAGTTATACTTGACGAATTGTTGTATATTTATTATGAAAACCATAATACATGCTTACTTATATTTATGTTTTCATTACTCATCTGAGCTTTTTTATTTGTACCCGTTTAATGTATATGATTATTAGTATTGTTGATGTTGTAATTTGCTTGTAATACGCTCTAACAAAATGCATTTATATAGCAAATTATGTCAACCCCTATAACAGTTCACGATTGTAATTTTCATTTTATTACATCACATTACGGTATTTGAATTTTTATATTTGGTATATATAAAGAAGTCCATTAAAAAATGTTCTGTGGAAACAACCTACTTTATTGGGTATGGGTCACATGGTTCATAAAAACGTAATAAGCCAAATGCCAAAAAAATCTCTGAAACCACCCGGTCCAATTTTTTATCTTACATGTAGGTGAAATCTAGTTACGCACAATAACTTTAGAAAGCTTTATCTTAAACCGCAAGGCCCTGAGGTTTTACAGTCATGTTTTATAAAATCGTATATACTGGTAGTGGTCCTCATCAACGATTGTCAAATTAAGACCTAGGGATAAAAAGTCTGGTCCATACCAATTGGATTGAAATGTCTCAGCTGAGAGTCCTATGCCAGTCGTGTTACATTCATCAACAAATGTCCATTGGTTGTGAGAATATGCTTCAAAACGTGCTGCTGACACTGTATGAGCATTGACATATTTTAAACTAAAAAGTGTGTACCAATTGACCAGGATTTGTATAAATGCAACTTCTTAATACAATGTGAACAATTGTATTAACCTTTATCTTTTTTATTCCATCAAACAAGTTCTAAATTGGGCTAACAACAAATATTTGTATAAAATATGATACATGAGTATGTATTACCGCACTTCTACAAAACATAACAAAATTGATGACATGACATTTGATATAAAATTAACTGAATATTATCAATATGTTTACTGCTAGCAAAAAACATGCATTGCATTATTTTGTAATGATTTGATGAGTAACTTAATGTTTAAAAAAAAAAAATAAAAAAATATCCAAACAGACAAAGTCTGTATTATTATTAGATTCAAATGTTCAGGCTGAATGGGAACAGGAATTCATGTCTAGCATGGAGCCGTGACATTGTATTGCTATCATCATGCATTTTTATAAAACAATGTATATTATAGCAAAATCTTAGTGCAACACCATAGTTAAACACCATAATACATATGAATAACATAATTGTTCAGATAATATGATACATATGTATGTTACCACATTTTAAAAACATAACACAATTGATGAGATGACATTTGATATAAAATTAACTGAAAACTAATAATTTGTCTACTGCTCGCAAAACAAATCATTCGTTATATTATTTTGTAATGATTTGACGAGTAACTTAATATTTAACATATACAATATATATAAAAAATATCCAGACAGACAAAGTCTGTATTATTATTGGATTAAAATGTTCAGGCTGCATGGGAACAGGAATTCATGTCTAGCATTGACCCGTGACCATGTATTACTTTCATAAAGCATTTTTTTTTATAGAATGTATATTATAGCAAAACCTAAGTGCAACACCATAGTAAAACACCATAAAACATATGAATAACATTATAATTTAGATAAACAATTTAAATTACAACATATCAATTATCATTGAGCATGAAAATGTACAGTTTCAACAAATATTGAAACCCCCTCGCACCTCCAAATACGAACACATAGAATTGAGCCTCGCTCTGTGAAAAGGAGGTTTAATGCATGTGCGTAAAGTGTCGTCCCAGATAAGCCTGTGCAATCCGGCTAATCATTGTCGACATTTTTCGCGTTTATTGTATTTTTTCGTTTAAAGGAAGGCTCATCTAAACGAAAATCCAGTTAAGGCGGAAACTGTCGTCCCTGATTGGCCTGTGAGGACTGTATTTAACCCCGTTTTCTCAGAGCGAGGCACACTTTATTTTATGAAAACCCTTATTTACAAGTATAAGTCATTACTCGTGAACCGAATGCCGATTTTTTTTGTCATTTCATTTGTTTTACCCCAAAAAATCCATATTTCCCATTTCACATTGGAACAAATAATTAGATCAATCAAAAGCGCTAAATCTCGTCCAGGTTTTTATTTGCGCCTATCACATAGCTTCGATCACACATGAATAGTTATATTTATACTGGAACAAATGATCGTTTTATTACCTCGTCTTTACTCTTACGGATATAAAGCGTTCACTTTAATTTACAGTGCGCGTAATAAACTCAATTTGGTCGATTTATACATATGTCTAGACATTGTTAAGTGAATGTATACTAAAATTATGTTTTTGTATGTTTAGAACTGCTTATTACGTCAATCATTTACTGCAGCCCTCTGACCTTAAACACAAGTACATCCAGCACACGAATTTTAGCGCGACCCTTCGTGAAGCATGAGATAGCCAAGATAAAACCAGTACTCCTCTCTTGGTGGCTTATACGGCTGGATCTCAATCACCGGCTTCAGGGCCCGCCTCCCTTCAACACTAAACATAGCGTAGACAATCTGCTGATCCGTATTCATTAGAAAACAGGGACATGAAATACTCCACTGCCTGCCGGAATTGGTCTTCATACGCGAGAATAGTCAATCGGTTTGCAAAGGCTAGACTGCCACAGATCCACACTAAATTGTTTTTAAAAATAACTTCCGGGAACAATGCAAAATTTGTGTTAAAATATACTAAAGTCATGGCAACCATAGTTTCGTTGAAATTTGGCGGTCTAATCAATCGGAATGGTGTAGTGGACGTTCTGTCCCGGAAATTGCCAATATCAAGCCACATGAAGTAGTGCGTGTTGAACGTATTTGCACGTGCTGCCCTGCCAAGGAGGTCGTATTTGGCTATTTGCGCGCAGGAATATTCAGGTAACACGGTGTTAGGGTGGTGTTTAGGGTAGCCTTTTTGAGAATAAATTGCGGAAATTCTGTCTCGTACATTGAATTCCCAAGACGAATTTCGTTGAATCACTATTATTGTGGTTGTTTCGTTTCTAGATTTTCGGATATGACTCATTTTTTCGGCAAATTCGTGCGAGTCCGTGTAAACAATCACTGGGTTTAAAATGTATTTAAAAACTTCACTCCATTTGTCATAATGTTTCGGTGTATATACCAGATCGACAGAACCTTTGATAAATGATCCCAGATTAAAATACGCAGTAACGACAGTGATGTTGTTTTCGGCCACATCAGACGTTGCTTGGTGGGGAAGCATATTCTGGGTAGGTACTGTCGTAGGAGGCTAAACGAAGTAAATGAAACGTGATTAATTAAAGACAAATACCAAAACAGTGTACATACATATGCTAGGGTTGGAACAGTATTGTGTATTACAATGGAAATTTAACGTATTATTATCATTGTAATTTGCTAATTTCAACATGTTTATAGTATTTCCAGACCATTATTTATTTGATTAAAATAAATTGAACTTTGAATTGAACCAACTTGTATTATCAAAACAAAAAACCGTAACAGTGAATTATAGGTAAATTAAAACGCTTACGAAAACTGCTATGACTTAATCGGATCAATGATCACGTGCACGTGCTGCATTTAAACAGCACGTTACAATTCTAATTTGGTATGCTGACAGCATCCTGGTCACATAATTGCAATCAACGAACTGTGCAATTTATTGTGTCTAACCCTTATGTATTTTAGTAATAATCAAGTAAAACTGATTCATATCTACAACCCGGTTTCGTGGACAGAAGAACGATGATAGTAAATATAACATAGTTTGAACGATGTGATGAAACGAGGAGTCGGGTGGGGGTTGTCGGTTGATGATAACCCAAAATATATTGTTACAATATAGTTTTCCTAAAAATTATGTTTACAGTGTGCTTCTCGTTGAAGAAAACAATACCGAACGAACTATTGTAACAAGCAAGCTAATACTCATAAATCTACATATAATCTTCATTTGTGTTATGTTAAGGAAACAAGTGCCGTTTACTTGCGAAATTATTAACGTTTTTCACCGATGCATGCACAATGTTAATCGATAACTTTACCGAGAGTGTGTCTTGAAACAAACGCTAGCAGCCATATTGCTGGATTCGGAAATACACACGTACATAAAACATACGATGTCTGGTGATCCTTCCTACGGTCGTGTTAGCTGTTTCAAATTGCAAGTCGACACTTAAAGAGTTCATAGCCGCTTGGCGATTATTCTACTATGTCGGCAGATTTACATTTGGTTGTGAGGCAAGAGAACGTACACATGCGCCGAGTGAGTCATGTTCAAGTGAATGGGTATTAACATTCAATGGCCCCTTTCTGACAAGAAAGAGTTGTTCTCCGGAAGCAAAACTGGTTCATGAAAACCTCCCGTGGGCTACCTATCGCACTGACTTATTGTCGGGCCAAGGTTTTAATTAGTGTTGGCGTCAGGGGAATGTAAATGTGTGCTGTGTGCGTTATTTTCTGTGAATGGGTATGTACCTTTAATAGCCCCTTTCTAACAAGTAAGAGGCATCCCTTTGTAGCGAGCAAATGCACGCACCTCCCGTCGGCTACTTGTCTGGATGACCTCATTAAGGGACGGGGTTATAATTAAATTGGGCGTCAGAGAGTCATACATACATGCCGTAATCATTATTTCCAGTCAATGGAAATGCCCTTTTAATGGTCCTTTTCTAAAAAAGCAATCTGTTTCCCCGGTGGTAACCTAGTGCTCGCAGACCACTGTTTGCTGACTGTCGGACTAGTTTCGGGCAAGGGTTTTAATTAAGAATATTTCCAGTGTTGAATTGGTTTTTAATTTTAATGACCCGTTTGTGGAAAACAAGAGTCATTCTCCGGTAGCGAACTGGTAAACGCAGACCTCCCGTAAGCTGTCTGTCGGGCTTACTTGGTTTCGGGCAAGAGATATTATTAGAATGTGAGTCATGAGGACGTATTTACATGTCATGTGAGTTTTTGTCAGTGAAGGGATATGCACCTGAAATGAACCCTACTGAAAAACAGGAGTTTTCCCCCTGTAGCGACCTAGTGCACGTATACCTCACGTCGCAGTCTGTCGGGCTGACGTACCTGAGATTCTGGGTTTTAATTAGGGTGTGCGTTAGGGACACATTCATTCATGCCATGTGCGTTATTGCCAGTGAATTGGTATGCACTTGAGTTGACTCCTTTCTAAAAAACAAGTTATGCCCCGTTAGCGACGTGGTTTACACATACCTCCCATCATTTGCTTGTTCGGCTGACCAAGTTACAGGCCGGGGTTCAAACAAGTGTATGTGACACGGAGACGAACATGCATGCCGTGTGCGTTACTTCTAGTGAATTGGTATGTATGTTAAATGGCACTTTTCGGACACAAAAAGCAATCCCCGGAAGCGACCTATGCAAGCAGACCACATGTTGGCAGCCTGTAAGGCTGACCCCTCTGACCCTGGGTTTTCATTAGGTTGGGGTTCAGATGGAGGTCGTGCACAGACGTGCGTTATTGCCTTTAAATGGCTATTCACCTATAATCACCCATTTCATACAAGCAAGAGATATCTTCCTGTACCGACCTAGTGCACGCATATTTCATTATGGCTGCCTGTTGTGCATACCTTCTTTCGGACCGGTATTTTAATTAAGTTGGGTGTCAGGAGGACGTATTAAGAGTCCGTGTGTATTATTTCCTATGAATTGGTATTCACATCGGATTGTCTCTTTCTGACAAAAAAAAAGAGTTATCGCCGTGTAGCAACCTTTTACATGCCGAACTTCCGTCGGTTGCCTGTCGGAAAAACCTAGTTACGGGTGTGAGTCAGGTTCAGATGTACTCATCTTTGATATTGTCGACATGCCAAGTTATAACACTGTGAAGACCAACTCTTTGATTGCACAAAATTGTTAAACTTGGTTGTTTTTTCGTGTAAGTTAAACATGAACATGTTTTACATATTTCTTATGCTGAGAATTCATAGATGCATTTTTCATAAAGATATTGTCTATTTCAGTAAGTGGAATTCGGCAGTAATTTGGCCAAAATGAATGTCTACGACAATTTAATAGGCAAACAGAAATTAATCGTTTATACAGAGGCATCGAAGCATCGAAATGTATTGATACCAATTGTCTTTTTTTATTCATATGTAGGTACTTCGTGTAATAGAGCTTGGTGAGCGATATATAGCATAATTATTAATGTATTTTCACATCATATGCCTAAAATATAAATGTTAGTAAACTACAAATACCTTGCATTACATCTTGCTGTGAGTGTTTCAAACTGTGTAACAATAATAAGCATACATTTTCAATCGTCCAAAAGAACTTTTTTTTATCCAGAGAGGCTGTTTCACACAAGAAAAAAAATCGTCAAGTGCATAGTCACATGATGGTATTGTTTAGTTAAGTGTGTGCTTCGGACATCTCTTAATTGCAATTAAATGTATAACAGTATGAATAGACCGTTTTAAATCTTGCTTATTAAGGAGAGCACTAACCTCTCTCATGAAGAGGTTGAAGTGTGCAGGCACGTCGCGTCATTGAAACACTTAAACAATATCTATAAAACTGAACTTAAAACCCCGGATGTGTCGTCGCACAAAAAAATCATATAGATAATAATACCATTTATGGTGTATGGGCGATCCACGACCGGCTTAAGCACATATATTGTTATATTCTAAAAATAGATGTTAGGCGATGGACACGTGATAGCTTTGAATACTCAATATGTATGGCTATTATAAAGTAGTTGCCCATGTGTAAGTCAGCGTGGTATTTTGCCACAATGCAATTTTTAGTCATGTTATGGCGGCCATGTTGGAACTTCTGGAATAAGTTGAGAAACTTTAACAAACAATCTAACTAGCTTTAATTATATAATGTATGATTATTATTGTGTCTATTAAAGTTACGCTGGTAATTATATGAAATGTCAATTCTTAAACCGGTAATTTAAATGTAATTCCTAATTGGAATGCAAAACACATAATGTACATACTAAATACACGCTAAACATCAAGTATCCGATTGAAAATGAAAAATAATAAACCAGTATCACATTATGATAACATTTTTTTATAATTGCACAATATTTCATGGTAATTCATATCATATACAACAGTATTTAATACAACATTTGTCGTCTTTAGCGTTACAAACGCATCAACGTATCAAAATGTTACTGACATAAGCAGTCCTGCATATACCTTAATTACGTCAAATAACGTACACATGTCTAATCTGTAAATGTAAACTTTTCACTTCACAGACAACGAATTTTAATTATGAAACGAAACGATACAATATTACATTTAAATATTCTTATCAAAGAAAGCACGTAAGGTAAATTGCTGGAAAGAGATTTCCTGACTTGTGGTAACACGTTTCATAGATATTTTGAGCCTAATGTAACTGATAAATAATTACTAAAATTCCCACAGTATTAAAAAACGACCACAAATATAGATAGATCCAGGTCAGCTGATGGTAACGTTAATGCAACAAACCAGTTTATGCTTAACCGACCTCCGATCGTCACACTCTTCAATTAAATATTTGCATATAATTATTGTAGGATATGACTTGATCAATATCAGTGCTTGTAAGGGATAGTAATATATTCGCATAACTGAAGTTTCTTAAATCATGGTCGTGCTTTAAAGATTCCTTTATGTTTAAATTTAGGACAAGAAACAAGCACGTGATCAGATACTAGCACCTGATTTTTTGCTTGATGAGCAAACCCATTGCAAAGTATTATTTTAAAACTACTAAAATGTGCTATAAAACGGATATAAACACTTGTAACNAATAACGTACACATGTCTAATCTGTGAATGTAAACTTTTCACTTCACAGACAACGAATTTTAATTATGTAACGAAACGATACAATATTACATTTAAATATTCTTATCATCCCAAAAATATTCACTTGTTTATCAGCCGATAGCTGTTAACAACAACAGCTGGCAAGTGACTATAAAATCGAATGTACTTGCACATAAATCTTATAAGTGACACGCACATATATCAAGAAGGACTGATCTGTTTGTGAAAATTGTATATTTTGCCATGTTAAAACATTTTAAAACTACAGTACCGTTATCTCAGATGCATGCTACTTTTTCGTCCAATAAAAATCAACTTACAATGTAACACAACGTCTGGATTATTCAGGAGTTGCATTAATTACATTTTGGAAGCATTATAATTTTTTTTTTTAAAGATGCGCACAATATCCAGGACTAATTGAATATGAGTCATTACAGTTGGATCATGGGACATTTTAGTCAAAGAAAGCACGTAAGGTAAATTGTTGGAAAGAGATTTCCTGACTTGTGGTAACACGTTTCATAGAGATTTTGAGCCTAATGTTACTGATAAATAATTACTAAAATTCACACAGTATTAAAACACGACCACAAATATAGATAGATCCAGGTCAGCTGATGGTAACGTTAATGCAACAAACCAGTTTATGCTTTACCGACCTCCGATCGTCACACTTTTCAATTAAATATTTGCATATAATTATTGTAGGATATGACTTGATCAATATCAGTGCTTGTTAGGGATAGTAATATATTCGCATAACTGAAGTTTCTTCTACTTGTATCATGATTTTAAATCATGGTCGTGCTTTAAATACTCCTTTATGATCAAATTTAGGACAAGAAACAAGCACGTGATCAGATACTAGCACCTAATTTTTTGCTTGGTGAGCAAACCCATTGCAAAGTATTATTTTAAAACTACTAAAATGTGCTATAAAACGGATATAAACACTTGTAACGCGTTCAATTTATTCGAATACAATCGCTCTTATTAACTGATAGCTTTACATATACGAGGGCTGTCCCATATTCGTTGAAAGAGTGCATAGCTCTGTTATTGTGCGCGTTATTGTTTGTAAGTTTTGACTTACAACCCGTTTAGCATTTTTTAATTTGGAACACAAATAGAAAATGTTACAATATGTAACTTTAAGCAATAATATGTTATACATAAACGCGGAATGTCCCACTGTTTAAGTAACATCTACAATGTAGTATATTGAATAGCATAAGTTGTTTAATATCGCCCACAATTACATAATTTAAACATTATTATATACAACTTAAATAAAGTTATGATATTGACTTTTAACAGATTTACGGACTGACACATATGGAAGAACATACACTATTAATGACGTCATTTTGAGCATCGATGGCGATAAGCGATTGGTCATTCAATCCAAAAATCGCTACTTCTTTGTATCTTGTTACATTAACGATGTTATAATAAAGAGTGTGACACCACCAATTTTTGTTTTTTATTGCTATAGGTCTTACTTTGATGCGTTAATCCACGATTTTCATTGACAGCCCTTGTTACAGCACATGCGGAAAACAAAGTTACCACAGATTTACGTGCTTTATATAGTTGAACAGTCCTTCCTTCTATTCAAATTGAACCAATTTGAACCTTTTACACAGACGTGAGTGCGAGTTATTGCCGTCGAGAATAGGTCGGTGGTGTGGGAGGTCGGACTTATATGTGAGTTTGTTTTATTCGTTCTATAATATATATGTAAAAATGAAACAATTCTTGTGACTTAATTCAGTCGTTAACAATAGTCTAAATTTAGCATATTAAATGTGTTGTATATCGGTGTTTAACTGTATGGCTAAAAGGTTCGCATTCTTCAACATAAGTTCTAGTTCACATTTTTAGAATGTCGTTTGAAGTTGGGGTATATCATGTCACAATTCGATAGTTCGGGTATGGTTTTTCTTTATGCAGATTTGCGTCAGGTCAGTGTAAATCCAGGACCAAATATGTCGAGTTTCAACTCATAGTTCAAGCGTCGTGTTTAATGTATAAAAGTGTTAGCTTACTGTGTTACTTATTTATGCTTTAATAATTAAAACAAACAATATATTGACATACGCATCAGTAGGAATGATCTTATTGCCAGTAGAATACTCTTTTGCTGTTTGAGTGAAACACGATTTAAAGAAATTCATACATTCAAGGAAATAAATGCCATTATTGAGACAATCGCATATTGTAAGAACTTGTAAACATAGATAAACGAATATTGTGATAGTTTTAATATTCTTATCTATCTCAACAAAAGCTACAATACAGCAACCCGTTTGCCTCAACAACACTCTAAAATGAAGAATGTTTAAGAATATATTTATTTCCGGGTGGATTGTTTTCTATTTTTATCCTGAAAGTCAAGCGTACTTTTCAAACAGGTTGCAACTACTACTTCTACTACTACTACTACTACTACTAC
>VMBQ01015222.1:0-12847 GCA_007657795.1 Dreissena rostriformis | reverse complement strand
ACTGTATAAGTTTTATGGCACTGAACAACATACAAATGAAGTTCTCACCCCTTGGAACGATGCTGCCGTCTTTATTTACTGAAATAAATACAATAGAATAATGGAAATATAATAGTCGTGCATAAAAAATGTTGCAATGAATGCAATCAAATATCACTATAATGTTAGTCTTGCACAATTCTTTGAGGTTAATTTGTATTAACACGTGTATGTTAGTGATTAATTCAGGGATACATGTGAGGTTCGACGCGTCATTCAACCGGTTTAAACCCCCTTTGATTTGAATTGACCGTTCCAAGGCGGTGAACCCAGTTGTAAATGTTTATGTCTTTCTTAAGTATACATTGTCGATTATTGTCAAGGCAATCGGCCACTTGCGTAAAATAATTGAGTAGGGCTGTTTATAAAGAAAATATCTGTTTATATTGTTACTGGAGTTTCATTATTCATATATATTGACTACATACTTGACCAATTTAGAGAGCAGACAAATTACCTCGACGTACAAAAAATCGAATAAATCATTAACAAATTTCATTATAATACAAAATAAATGTATATTATTCTTTACATCGACGTATTTTATAAGTTTACCAGTTGCCACGTATCGAAACAAAACAAAATAGTATGCATGTACAGTACAGATTTTAATAACTCGTCGGTTAGCTCAACCATATGTCGTACGTGTACTATTCTTTAACAACAGATTGATCCCTAAAATTGCCTGAATAGATAATAAGCGTGTAAGTATTACTTCAAATATTAATAAGAGTTTTACCATTGAGGACATGAACTGTGAGACTGTCGACCTCAAGATCAGAGCTTCGGCACACATAGTTGCCGCTGTCAGCCAAGGTGCTGTGTTGTATGGTTATCTCGCTGATGTAGGACAAACCCGGAAGTGGCCTGTGTTTTGTGATCTCTAGCCGCCCGTACCAATGCGGATGTGACGTCGTAAGTTTGGTGCCATCGAAGAACCAATCAATGTCGTCAGGTGCTCTGTCAACACCGCTTGCATTGCATGTCAATTGAATGTTACTGTACTCGTTGACATATTCTGTTCCAAATAGTGTCACTTCTGTAATGAACAGTTAGATATATATTATTTTATTAAATTATATAGTTTGGGGAATATTTATATTGGATTACATACCAATGCTATCATGACATTTCTTTTAGTGAAATTAAAGAAAATACGAATAGTGAGATAATACATACTCATTTTTTTCATTGACTTGTAAGGTGCTTTTTAAACAAAGTTTGTATAAAACAAAACGCATTACTTACGAGGCTTTCTTCTTGCTGGATAATCTGAAATAAATACATAAACAATGCAAGTAATATGNATGTTTTTCATCCTAAAAGGTCGCATGTTCATTTGGAATAAAACATGTGTTAAAGATAAGACAATATAAGAATGACCAGAGCTTAAGCGTCTGAACACACCAACAAGTCAGAGTATTAACAAGTTTTTATTACGTCCATCATGTAAATTTATTTTATAATTAACACATTTATGGTAAGTATATATACAATATGAATCACACGTGTTTGAAAGATTAAGTGCACGAACATGTATTCAACATGCGATGAGGACATTCTTTTAATACAAATATAACGAAAAGGCAACGACATCACTATGCCGCCACGATAATGTGTTAAAGAAATCTCTTTATGTCTCTATCACGAATATCACAAAACAAAAACACAATTCCACAACAATCACACGCACGTTGTTACAATCACTGTCAATATAAGGAATACGAATAAAAAGTGCGGCCCCTTGTGAATGTAGGCTGCGGAGTGTCCTCCGGACTCAGCTGATCGTATGGACTCGCTTTCTTCCCCTGGTGCTGCACAAACATACAGCAATACAAAGTCTCAGTTTGAATCATAAATCAGCGAGGCTATTTTACTAATAGTGATATATGTTATATAAAAGCTTACATAACTTACAGAGCGTGTATGGCATTAACACGTTACCTGACTACTTGTTTGCTGAAATAATTTTATATCATATAAAACGCTTATGCGCAAAAAAAGAATGGCTATGTTAAGCTCTTGTGTTTTCCGTTATAGGTCTCTTTGTGAAAAAATTGAATAATGAACTAAGTAAACTGTATAAGTTTTATGGCACTGAACAACATACAAATGAAGTTCTCACCCCTTGGAACGATGCTGCCGTCTTTATTTACTGAAATAAATACAATAGAATAATGGAAATATAATAGTCGTGCATAAAAAATGTTGCAATGAATGCAATCAAATATCACTATAATGTTAGTCGTGCACAATTCTATGAGGTTAATTTGTATTAACACGTGTATGTTAGTGATAAATTCAGGGATACATGTGAGGTTCGACGCGTCATTCAACCGGTTTAAACCCCCTTTGATTTGAATTGACCGTTCCAAGGCGGTGAACCCAGTTGTAAATGTTTATGTCTTTCTTAAGTATACATTGTCGATTATTGTCAAGGCAATCGGTCACTTGCGTAAAATAAATGAGTAGGGCTGTTTATAAAGAAAATATCTGTTTATATTGTTTCTGGCGTTTCATAATTCATATATATTGACTACATACTTGACCAAATTAGAGAGCAGACAAATTACCTCGACGTACAAAATATCAAATAAATCATTAACAAATTTCATTATAATACAAAAAAAAATGTATATTGTTCTTTACATCGACGTATTTTATAAATGATGTCGCTTTACCAGTTGCCACGTATCAAAACAAAACAAAATAGTATGCATGTACAGTACAGATTTTAATAACTCGTCGGTTAGCTCAACCATATGTCGTACGTGTACTATTCTTTAACAACAGATCGATCCCTAAAATTGCCTGAATAGATAATAAGCGTGTAAGTATTACTTCAAATATTAATAAGAGTTTTACCATTGAGGACATGAACTGTGAGACTGTCGACCTCAAGATCAGAGCTTCGGCACACATAGTTGCCGCTGTCAGCCAAGGTGCTGTGTTGTATGGTTATCTCGCTGATGTAGGACAAACCCGGAAGTGGCCTGTGTTTTGTGATCTCTAGCCGCCCGTACCAATGCGGATGTGACGTCGTAAGTTTGGTGCCATCGAAGAACCAATCAATGTCGTCAGGTGCTCTGTCAACACCGCTTGCATTGCATGTCAATTGAATGTTACTGTACTCGTTGACATATTCTGTTCCAAATAGTGTCACTTCTGTAATGAACAGTTAGATATATATTATTTTATTAAATTATATAGTTTGGGGAATATTTATATTGGATTACATACCAATGCTATCATGACATTTCTTTTAGTGAAATTAAAGAAAATACGAATAGTGAGATAATACATACTCATTTTTTTCATTGACTTGTAAGGTGCTTTTTAAACAAAGTTTGTATAAAACAAAACGCATTACTTACGAGGCTTTCTTCTTGCTGGATAATCTGAAATAAATACATAAACAATGCAAGTAATATGCAGTAAGGCTTATGTTGATTGATAGATAAATCGCCTTTAATGAAACGTCCATATAATTACTAAATAAACGACCCTCCGCATAATTACGTTTTATCACTAATATAAGTGAGAGTATACGATTGAGTGAATACATAATTGTGGTTTGGTTTTAAAAGCCAAAACATGTCATAAAGGAAATGCAATATTACTTGTGTATAACAGCCACGGTTATATGACGCAGAAAATGTACTTACTTAAAACATTAAGTGCTACATAGTGTGTGTATATTCCTGTGGCACTTATTTGACATTCGTAGACGCCCGCGTGCTCGGGCTGCACGTTCTTGATGAGCAAGTTCCAGCGGCTGTCCGACTGTGACATCTGCTCGTGGTGGATGCTGATTTCCGACGCCGGAATGAAGACGACCTCACCGAGAGTAAGGGGATTTTCCTCGGATGCCTTACGCCACACCACCTACGATACAAACCATTATATTTCATTTCATTTATACAAAATGTTGTTGAAAATGTACTTAACAACTATAAGCGAGTTAAGCGAATCACGTGAATCTTGAATGCACCTTTCTGATCCGTATTGTGGACGCTGGTGGTAGTACCCACATATTAATGTACCTTTCATGTACGAGTAAATTAAAAATAATGACATAGGGTATCATGTTGTATGCAAAAGAATACACAAATAAGTAATAAGCAGTACGGAGTATTATATTTATGTAATTTCACAAACAAAACACGAAGCAAGTTATATGAATACAATATAGAGCAATGTCCTGGGGCAAACATTCAATTAATTGGCATTGCATATACGATGCGCAACACTTGTTATGCTTCCATTCATGCTCATATCTTGAAAAACTTGTCCTGTTAACATCATGAATAAAAGATTTTTTTGCACATTGTTATATGATATTGGATATCAAACAGGCAAACACTTAGCATTGTATAGCCAATATGAACAGGAACCGCACACACGAACAAAGGACACGGAAACTTCAGAAACGTTATCAGACGATAAAGTATTGTTATTATATGCTTGTCTTTAGTTAAGGCAAATACATAATTGCATTTTAACAAGCCATGAATATATATATATATACAAACTGTAAAATAAACCACAATGAGATGTCACTGCAGCGGATTGGTAAATACATAGCAGTTGAGCTTAATTCAATTTGAAGGCGCGCTTTAGAACGTAAAATATCAAAACAAATATACGTTTAAATGAACATAAAAACATAATATTAAACAATATCTAAACATGATATCAATTATATAAACAAAGTGAAACTTCAGCTGCAGAATCATATTAAGACAGACGAATATGTTTACATCAGGCTGACTGGATAATGCTAACAAATGTATTTTATAATAGATTATATTTGTTACATTTGATGTAACCTATTTACCATTTTCGGACCGAGGTTTTTGATGTGACAATGGAGCTCCGCCAAGTCTCCTCGATGGACAGTAACGTTGATAGGAGTCGGCAGGAACTTTGGAATGGCTTGTCTTGAGGTAGGTCGCCGCGTACTTTCTTCTGAAATGAAAAACGCATAATATCAATATATTGAAATTACAAGTATAATGAATGTATCGCCTATCATTCATCTTACTTCCTCATCAATAGTTTTTGTGTACAAGAATGCTGTTTCAACAGCTGTTCTAATTAATAAACCGTGGATGACCGTGATGACCGAAATGGTAACATATGGTATACACAGAGTCATAATGTTCAATGAGCCTCGACTCATTATGTATCATTCGTACTCCAGTTACATGTGTATATAGATCGAAACATGAAATTGGTGTTGGACGTTGCATCGGTACTGACACTAGACATACACTGTATTGATTCAGCCCATGGCCATTTAAGAAAGGTATATTGCAGGCTTATCAGTACGAACATGTACTTTAAAGACATATAGAAATATATAGCTGCTGTTGCATGTTTCACAGCTCGTTGGAAAAATGGTTATAAATTAATTATTCATATGGGTTGTTAGATTTCCGAATCAGAATAGATTATTTGGAA
This sequence comes from Dreissena rostriformis, assembly GCA_007657795.1. Classification (NCBI taxonomy): domain Eukaryota; kingdom Metazoa; phylum Mollusca; class Bivalvia; order Myida; family Dreissenidae; genus Dreissena; species Dreissena rostriformis. The sequence goes on along the minus strand of VMBQ01015222.1, from coordinate 7,345 downwards.
AACTAATGTTTAATCTAAATACCACACTATTTATCAATGTTGCGATATTTTGAGATGTTTTCGTCTATTCTTGATTGTAAATGAACAAAATCATCTGTATATGCTTTTTCATTTAATAATAAGTTCTCGTGGGGATTTGCTCCTCGTATTTCATTTACATGTATACATACAAGTTACATAAATATGCCTTTCATTTAGGGTGTGCAGTGGCTATACATTATATAGTATTATCTCATTTAAACCTTTTATTCGCTCGATCATATAAGTTATACTGGACCCATGCTTATTATCACCCTCCATTTTTAGCACTAGCTTGATAGCAACCTGTCATAAACGACGTTAATGTAAATCATATCAGTATATTATTATAGTTTATATTAATATAACGTGTTTTGTTACACACATTACACGTATTATAATTACAAATATTGTAACCATCAAATACACTTCGGCGTTTATCCCCCTTTATGCATGAGTGTAGATAAACGCTTTTTGCTCTACTTTCAAGATGTCGATTACATAATCAGAACATACAACTGTTATTGAATCTGGAATGCATACGGAAAAGCTTTTGCAATAATGAAGATACGATTTATAGTTTCTATCAAATGTTATCTTCTACACTGCATTTCGAACAAATCAAATCGTGTCTGCTGGAATATCTGTAAAAAGCGGAAATCTTATAACATATAACATATTACTAATCCCTTGATACACAAAGCNAGAATTTATCTATTTAGCAATGCAGCTACGTTTAAGATTAACAAGAGATATACGGTAGCTAAAATGCTATTCAAAAACGTACGCTATTCATGGGTCAATAAAGAACAGCGAGGCACAATGTGAAACGTTTGTATTTTTCCAAGAATTTCTAAAGTTCAAGATGTTTTTCATGCTATTTAATAAATTCTGACCTTGTACTCGAACGATTTTTTTTACTGTACTATTTATTACATATTTTGATAATGCAACAGATGCGTGGTTATCTGGTTTTGCAATTATAAAGTTAGAAATATGTGTCATACCTAGCAATACATGCTAGTTGTTTCATCGTGTAAATGATCAGTTGCATATCTCATATATTGACAAAACTTTGGATCACTATCGGATACGATATAATAGTAATGAAACTCCAAATGAATCAACTGCACATCGCTCAATATTTATGTTGTCCATTAATTTTCAGTAAACAAATATTTACAAAATAGTATAGTAACTTAGCAGGAGTAATTACTTATTTGCGTTCAAAATGTTCAAATGTGATTTTCTTCTTATTACTGTTTAATCAAAGTTGCATGTGTCTGACACGTCTATAAATACTGATAATGATACAATGTGTTTAAATTTTTGTAAATTCTATGTGGTTGTGTGCATCATGTCTTTCGGAGATTTTTATGCTTATCTTTCCATGCAATAACACTATGCGATAGCTAGATCCTTGTTCGATTAAAGACATTGCACTAGATCCGAAGCATTTGTAGTAATTTGCAGAATAGCATGGAAGGAAGCATATCTGGGCTTGTATTTGCCTTATTACACGGGCATGCATTCGGCAGCTACTAATAATACATTAATTGCGATTTAATATCTTATTTCAAAATAGAAACACCGTAAATCATAATCTTGCCTGTTTGTATGTGGTACCAAGCTGTGGGATCAAAATTCACTCAGGAGACTTAATCGATAAAAAGATGAAACTATTTGGTTGTAAAATAGTTTCAAAAAAACATCTTTCGAACTAAGCAGTACGTCATTATGGTATCATTATTAATGGGATTATTTATAGATTTTCGTGATCACTGACATCGTTCTAGAAATCTGCCCAAGCTGCTGATAGCTGCAGGCAAGTATCGATATTGGCGTTTTGGAATGTGAAAGTCGAAGACAATTTATGATTATGTTGTGCTGACGGGTCTGATACCACATTTTTAAAGTCAGTATGTAATAATGTGTATATAAATCCAGAACTGGTCGATGTTGTAAACTTATACAATAAAGTATCACAGCGCATGTCGGATTTCACATGTTTTCTGTACAAACGAAGGAGTACACATTTAATTGTGCTAGATAATTATAAGTTTCTGATATACCTTTACGTTTTAAATTCTCCCTTCGAATATTGATCAGCAGTTTGTGAATACAATTGGGTAAATTGCGAATACCTGCGACTTAATGACCTGAACTGATCTGAGCTGAAATCTATCACGAGGTTTCACAACAGACTTAGAGGGAAAATTCGCCAACACCTGGAAGCCATGTTTTTGAACAAACCACAATATCTTCAAACGAAGCTCAGATAAATACACTTGTTTAATGTTTAGAGCAAATTGCATGCTGAATAGGTAACATACTGTGACTTATAGAGTGTATACATTCTTTTACTATAGCCAAATAAGAATGGGATTCTATATGGCTCACAGCCTTTCCTTTTATTTTAGAGTTTGATCTAGTTGTTTACCACCACATGATCCAGATATTCAATGAGCTTTAATTGAGTTAATAGTTTGCGATAAACTTGATAAAATAGCCACGAGCGTAAATGAAAAGATAAACAATAAGTTATAGTCGAGTGCGTTCAGGNTTATATAATAGTCACGAGCGTCTATGACTATATTACAATTAGTGATAGTCGAGTGCATTCAGTATACCGTTACGCATGTACGGAGCACATAAAAGTGCGATGTATTGTTCACATTGTTCATATGCAAACATTAACAGCAATTGTTTAGTTTGAGAACGTAACATCGAAAAAAGGAAATTCATTCATATATAAATTAACAGATCATAAATAATTTCAAGTCAAAGACTGCTAAGATGTTATGACGAACACCTTTTCTGCAAAACAAATATGACAATAATCGCGTTTTAATTAGTCAAACTTTCTGTGAACTTGCATTGAAAGTCATTTAATCATTCTGCTACAAACATTGATAGTGTAATTAACTTCTTATTTCAGGTTCAAAGGAGATTACCACGAGAACTGTTCCCAATGTGAAGGGCTATAATGCAATACAGAATTTCCACTTTCAGAACTTTACATCAATATCAGAAATGAACAGATTGCTCAAATGGAATACATTAACGTATGTTAGAGGTAGTCGAACAATTTAAACTGAATGACAAATTGAACACGCGTTGGAAATAGTAAAGACATTATGTTATGTATTACACATGGTAATTTGTTAAATGATAGACTATTGACAATAGTTACAAGTGAATAACTTGCTAAACATGCTAATAGTAAAACAACAGGGTTGTCGTTGATCGTTTTTCATAAAACGAAATAAAAAACGCTATAATTTAGTTTTTATATTTCAATCTCCATAAACATTATTAGATNTGGCGTTTTGGAATGTGAAAGTCGAAGACAATTTATGATTATGTTGTGCTGACGGGTCTGATACCACATTTTTAAAGTCAGTATGTAATAATGTGTATATAAATCCAGAACTGGTCGATGTTGTAAACTTATACAATAAAGTATCACAGCGCATGTCGGATTTCACATGTTTTCTGTACAAACGAAGGAGTACACATTTAATTGTGCTAGATAATTATAAGTTTCTGATATACCTTTACGTTTTAAATTCTCCCTTCGAATATTGATCAGCAGTTTGTGAATACAATTGGGTAAATTGCGAATACCTGCGACTTAATGACCTGAACTGATCTGAGCTGAAATCTATCACGAGGTTTCACAACAGACTTAGAGGGAAAATTCGCCAACACCTGGAAGCCATGTTTTTGAACAAACCACAATATCTTCAAACGAAGCTCAGATAAATACACTTGTTTAATGTTTAGAGCAAATTGCATGCTGAATAGGTAACATACTGTGACTTATAGAGTGTATACATTCTTTTACTATAGCCAAATAAGAATGGGATTCTATATGGCTCACAGCCTTTCCTTTTATTTTAGAGTTTGATCTAGTTGTTTACCACCACATGATCCAGATATTCAATGAGCTTTAATTGAGTTAATAGTTTGCGATAAACTTGATAAAATAGCCACGAGCGTAAATGAAAAGATAAACAATAAGTTATAGTCGAGTGCGTTCAGGATACCGTAACGCATTTACGGAGCAAATAAAAGTGCAATGTATTGTTCACATTGTTCATATGCAAGCATTAACTGCATTTTTTTAGTTTGATAACGTCATCTCAAAAAAAAAACATTCATTCTAATGTAAATTTTCAGATAATAAAAATTTCAAGTCAAAGACTGCTTAGATGTTATGACGAATATCTTTTCTGCAATAAAAACATGACAAGAATCGCGTTTTAATTAGTCAAACTTTCTGTGCACTTACATTGAAAGTCATTAAATCATTCTGCTACAAACATTGATAGTTCAATTAACCTCTTATTTCAGATTCAAATGAGATTACCACGAGAACTGTTCCCTATGTTCCCTATGTGAAGGGCAATAGTGCAATAGAGAATTTCCAATATCAGAACTTTACATCCATGACATGAATGAACAGAGTGCTCCCATGGAATACATTAACACATTTGAGAGGTAGTCGAAGTATGTTAGTGGAATAAAAAGTTTAATACCTGTTGGAAATAGTATAAACAGTGTTCTATGTATTACATATGGTATTTTGTAGAATGATAGATTATTTACAATTGGTTGATTTATAGCTTTTGTGTTTTATTTTCACAATGCAGTAATTTTATTTACTTATGGAACACTGGTTTTACACTAAAATTAGTAATTACTTTTTAAAAACAAGTGTGCATTAATCAACTCTAATGTGAATATCGTGCTATGTTATGCTAACAGTTCAACAACAGTTTATATTAACAACAGGGTTGTCGTTGATCGTTTTTTATGTAAAGGCATAACCGTTATAATTTATTTTTTATCTTTCAATCTCCATAAACATTCCAATATATATTGGCACTGTTGCTGTTGTAAAAGTATCAAAACAAGGAACAGAGCTGTTCATCAAATAAAACAACAAGAGAGAATAGATATTTTGTAAACTATCGTAAACATATGTTCATTTAGTTGCAACTATAGTTAGTGTTATTTACGTTTCGTGCAAAAAACATTTTCAAAGTGTTGTCTACATGTGTTGAATAATGCATTAACAGCGTATTGATAAAAGTTTGATATCGACTTGTGTTTGGTTAACATAAATAATACATAACATTCATGAACAATGGAAATCAAATTATATAAACACATAAATTTATTATGTAAATATTTTATGTTGTGTTGTCTGTAACCTTGTAATAAATAGGTTTTAACGGGTTTGCGCTAGATCTTATGTAAACAATTTATTTCGGGTTGTCAAATATAAAAATGTAAGGCGCGGACTCATTAGACACAATTAATCAATATACTGGTTCACTTATTTAAAACTATAATCATATCACTGTCGTGGGTAACAGTTAATTTATAATAAGTTTTTTTTTCAGAATTGGGAATCACAACTGCAGTGTTTTATTCCGCAATCAATACGCCCAAGCATTCCAATCTTTTCGCGCGAGAGTCGTGACGTTGTAGATACGTGCATACAATTCCCGCATTTTTTGCAGAATACTCGAATTAACCGAAGTAGAAAATCAGAACTGTAATTATTAGTCTATTCCTTTATTTGATGGACAAAATAGCAAAGCGTCTTGCTCAAATGTCGAATGCTCGGTTTTGGCTGAAAAACGCATGTATATACTATTTAGAAACTATGATACCCGAACATAAAAATGATCCCTAAATATTATTATGTATTACTACCGCCTCATTACAGATGCATGTACAATTTTTGTTACGACAAAGAAAATTACTATTTTCCGGACGTTCACAAGTTCGGACATTTGGATGTAGATGTTTTTAAATCGAATACAAAAATTAACTCGAATAAGAAGAAACGAATATTCGAATATGAATTTAAGATTCGTTCCGATCCCTAAAATATTACAATTAAAGTTTACAAGTTGTATAGCGATATGACAAATTAAAGCTTAATGTATCCTTTTGAAACCAACTTCATACTCTTCGAAAAATGGGTTCTAATGACAACTCGTTATAATTATCAAACCATCAACTATTTAATGTTTGTCCATTAAACATCATTTTGACAAAAGACGTGCGTGAAAACTAGCTCTAACTAATTGTTTTCTGGAACGGTGTTTCATCGAATTATTTCCGATAATGGAAATGTAATAATTAGTTTCAAATCGTTAATTCAATTATAAACTTCAAAAGTGAACAAACATTTGCCATGCATATATATATATTTAATTAAACGTTCATTCAAATAGTTTTTTCATTCAACACCAACCTCGACATTTTTTATTTTCTCAACGATTATTTCGAATCAACCAACGGAACAGAGGTCATATGATATAACAAAAGATGAAAGTATAGAATATTTTACAGAAGATAAGTTCTTGTTAGTATCCATTATTATTATAGCAGAACACTGTAAAGGAGGGAACATCCTCCCGCTTCCATCCCTATCGCAGCCCAAATGTTACCGTCATTCCTACGCGCTTGACACGCGTTCACATAACTATGTTTGTCAAACCATACATTATTATATAGTAACAATGCTTATAGTGCAGCAAAAATGTGTCTTGTAAATAAAAACTACGCAAAACAAAATATGCTGGTTTTAGTGTGTGTCAAGGCCATCCTGTTTCGTTGTTCTACACATTATTTAATACCCTTTGTGAATGACAATTAGAAGTGAATATCACAATCTTCTAATAATAAAACAATCGGTTAATTACAGATATTCCATCGAGACAAGAACCTGTCTAGACTTTTTAGTATGGACCTAAAACAGTGTATAACCCTCTATGCCACATTCAATATATTTGGATTAAAATGAACTTCAATTGGTTATTGTGTGGTAAATCTAAGTATGGTTTGATGCGCTGAGGGATACGCCCAAGGTGAGATGATTTTAGTGTGAATGTATTTTTCTTTCCGTTCTATTTATAATACATTATTAATAATGGAATAGAGCAGACCAATCCAGATTGCGCTAGACTTATGAAAAACACATTGCTTATCCATCGGTACAAATTATGCTGGGCCGTTTGCTCCACCAATGGTAACTTCATTGCAATAATAACGGTTGATAGTGTTATTTTGTAAACATTTTAATCGCTAAGCTAAGTTGTACAAGCATATTAGTGGGTAAAACATAAAGCTTAAACAATGCGGGATAGGTCTTTTGGAATAGGTTTACTCCGTTTGTAGCTACATAACACTCATAGACAGATACAACCAAGAAGCTTTGTAATTTGGCATTTAACTACCGTAGTGCTGCTTCTTCTTGAAATTCACGACGATGATATGAAGGCTAAACTTCATTGTTCTGTATCTA
>VMBQ01015219.1:0-12965 GCA_007657795.1 Dreissena rostriformis | reverse complement strand
AGGTGGAAAGTGTTGTTCCTGCATTTAGCACTCTAGTTTTCTCAGAGCGCGGCTCACATTTTATATGTAGCATTATATATACATACGATTTGCATAGTTTTAAATCTGGATATTAATTATAGTGTGTTATGTGAACAGTCAAATATGCATTTCTATGAATAGATAATTATGTATAATTGAAATTAATGGAGATCGACACAATAACAATTTTAAAATGCATTTGTATTTGAAAATGAAAATAGGTAGTACATTTTTTAATGTTGTCAATGGATCATAAAAAATAAAGAAGAATTATTTGTTTCCAACGAAAAAAAGAGAACAATATGGCTTGTGTTTTATCATTTCACCGAAATCATCCTGTGTCATCCAGGACCATCTATTTTAAACTGTAGGAATGTTTTAAATAATAGCCAAACATGGAATAAAAATAAAATGTGACGACTTCCTTATCACATACTAGCATACTTGTTATGTGATATTCGACACTTGCTAGGTATAAATAGTTGATATAAGTGAAATATATATTTATATATAGGTGTATTATTCTAGAGCGTGGCCAANACAATTATATAATTTGATAGTAGGAAATTGTGTCGGTTTTGTTAACTTTTACACCGCAAGATTAGATGTTGTTCATGCAATTTGTTCATATTTTGGACATTTTTCAATGAATAATTGATTTTAGCTTGGTGGTTATCTTGATAACAGACTCGCTGCTGTGTACATATTTATATATTTACCAATTCAGTGTATATTGAATTCTGCAATGTTGACGAAATTAATTTTCCTTGTTTGGTCTTTCTAAGGTTAAGCCTATACTTTTGTGATATTATGTTTTTATTAGATTAATCTCTCATTAAATGCGGTCTCGCAATAACGATAATATATCTATCTGTCAGAGGCCTGCAATGGGATACAGTGCAAGTACGGCTCGGAATGCGTAATAGGCAAGTGCATCTGTCCTCAGATGTGTCCAAGCCAGTACGAGCCGGTCTGCGCCACCGACGGTAAGTACCAGACTAAATGTAGTTAACTAAAATTTACTTGAGACGATATTTAATACAGGACATGAACAGCCTTTCATTGTCCGCGAGGTACACCGTTTGCGTCATGGCATAATGTGTGTATAAACGCATTTACAGATGTACGACGGCATAATAGATAACTTATTTATTATTCCCATATTATTGTGTATTTGTTTTATTTTTACGAAGAAATTGCTTTTATTGCTTCTAAGATCGTAATCATGTAGTATGTATGTAATTAACTGGCTTGATGTACTCTTCACACGACGTTTTCTGTGTTTTAATGTCGCCAAACTTTTTTCGCAAAGTTGATGCCACATTGTCGGTTTAAGATCGTATTTAATTTATTTTTATACTAATTCAGACCACCACTATGTATATGTAGGCTAGTTGAGGCAACTGTTGGCTTGAAAAAAAGCAGAGTAAAATAAGCAAACCTTATCATTTTACTCAAGCTTAACAGTAGATTCGTGACGTATGTGATCATAATTATGAATCTACGTTTAACAAATAACATGCTGATGTTGTAAATAACGCCTAGTAGTGGAGATTATTGCTTATTGTTTGTTTGTTTTTGAACGGTTGAATATATTTCTAGACAACTTAATGTAACTCTCACAAAATAAAACATTCGTGAATTCACTGATAATTAACGACCAAAATGTCTCTAAGACCTTCCCTTGTGTGTATCCCGCCATGGCGCAATATGGTGTATTTGACGTTATATGTCAAACAATAACACTTGCATGATTTGTATACAGCAAAGTTTATAATTGGACTCGTGTTTCGAGGAAAACATTGATGATAATATGTTAGTGTTTAAAACTAAATATTTTATTTACCAAGGCTCATATACCGCCGATATGTTTACTGCTCCGTTGTGGTATTCTTGGTATTCTTTCCTACTATATAGGTAGTTTTAAACTATTATGTTATGTCTTAAATTTAAAGAAACGACAGAAAATCTTTCATAAAAATCTGCACACGTTTTAACATAATTCTCCAACATAACTCGTGCACGTTCAGTGGTTGTAACGATCCATATTATAGTAAACGTTTGTGTACAGAAACACACTGACGATATAATTTGTGTTTTAATTTGTCACAGGAAACACCTACCGCAATGACTGTGAGCTGCGAAAAGAAGCGTGTCGAAGGAACACAGGCCTAGAAGTGAAAAGATCTGGGGAATGCAGCGACGGACTGGAATCGGGCTCGGGAGGTAATGCCACGTGATATTTAAAGTGTTTGCATACGGTCTGAACCTTGGTAGGTGATGTCGCCTAAGGTTGAAAGTTTGTATATAGTTCTGGCCCTTGGTAGCTAATGTCACGTAAGATTTAAAGCGTGTGTAGATGGCCTTACTCTTGGGAGGCAATTTCACGTGAAATTAAAAGTTTGTATCTACGATATGACCCGTGGAAGGTAATGCTACGTTAGATTCAAAGATTGTGCATACGGTCTGACCGTTGGGAGGTAATGTCACGTAATATTTCTTTTTTGTTTTTACGGTCTGACCGTTGGGAGGTAACGTCACGTAAGATTTTAAGTTTGTTTATAAGGTCTGACATTTGGGAGGTTTGTCACTTGAGATTGTACATGTGTTTAAACGGTCTGACCCTTGGGAGGTAATGTCACTTGAGATTGTACGGGAGCTTATACGGTCTGATCCTTGGGATGTAATGTCACTTGAGATTTTACGTGTGTTTATGTCAATTTAGGCAATGTCACTTGAGATTATACGTTTGAATATACGGTCTGACACTTGAGAGTTAATGTCACTTGATATTTTACGTGTGTATATACTGTCTGACACTTGGCAGGTAAGGCCATTTGAGATTTAACGTGTGTATATACTGTCTGACCTTTGGGAGGTAATATCACTTGAGATTGTACGTGTGTTTATACGGTCTGACCCTTGTGAAGTAATAACACTTAAGATTTAACGTGTGTATATACGGTCTGACCCTTGGGAGGCAATGTCTCTTGAGATTGTATGTGTGAATATACTGTCTGACCCTTGGGATGTTATGTCACTTGAGATTGTACGTGTGTTTGTGCTGTCTGACCCTTGGGAGGTAATGTCGCTTGAGATTGTACGTGTGAATATACTGTCTGACCCTTGGGAAGTAATGTCTCTTAAGATTTTACGTGTGTTTATACTTTCTGACCCTTGGGAGGTAATGTCTCTTGAGATTGTACGTGTGAATATACTGTCTGACCCTTGGGTGGTAATGGCGCTTGAGAGTGTATGTATGTATATACTGTCTGACCCTTGGGAGGTAATGTCATTTGAGATTGTACGTGTGTATAAACGGTCTGGCACTTGGGAGGTAATAACACTTAAGATTGTACGTGTGTTTATACGGTCTGACCCTTGGAAGGTAATGTCACTTGAGATTGAACGTGTTAACATACGGTCTGACCCTTTGGAGGTAATGTCACTTGTGATTGTACGTGTGTATATACGGTCTAAACTTGGGAGGTAATGTCACTTGAGATTGTACGTGTGTATATACGGTTTGACACTTGGGAGGTAATGCCACCTGCGATTGTACGTGTGTGTATATACGGTCTGACCCTTGGGAGGTAATGTCCCTTGAGATTTTACGTGTGTATACGGTCTGACACTTCGGAGGTAATGCCACTTGAGATTTAACGTGTGTATATACGGTCTTAAACTTGGGAGGTAATGTCACTTGAGATTGTACGTGTGTATATACGGTCTGACACTTGGGAGGTAATATCGCTTCAGAACGAAAGTTTGTATATACGGTCTGATCCTTCTGTTTGCAACAGACGTTAATGAATATACAATTTTGAATCTATATGGAATAGCTGATGCAAACAAGTTCTAGACAATTGCATATAAGTTTCGTTTGTGCAGTCGAAACCTCATTCATGAAAAAAGTAATGCACACAGTTCTGCGAGACATATCAATAAATATCAGTATCGGCATGTTGCTAAGAATAACTTGGTTGTTATCACTTTCAATGGCAGATCTGATTCATGTTACCGATCTAATTATCCTAGTAAATTGTTGGTTTGAAAACAATATGAGCATTTAAATCGTACATACACTCTTTAGTAAGTGATTAAGTTTGCCAATGGTTGTTATTCTACAAATAATATCAAGTATAAGCAATGAGCGTGGCAATTTGATGTACATGGAAAAAAAGTGTTTGGAACGGGAAATCGACAACTAAACATTATTATAATCATATAAATATGTATTTTGTTTAGTCAGGAAAATGTTACATGATTTATACTTAAATTAAGAAACAGATGAAGTCATGTAATATTTGCTGATAAATATATGGAAAATACACTGCGGGTGCGGTAAGTTACTCGGATACTCATAACAATTTCACTTAAACGGAAGTTTATGCAAACGATGTAAGATAATTATTTATTAAAATGTTTGCTTTATTCTCGATTAAGTCAACAGTACATAGTTAACATTTCATCACAGGCTTAGCGCTTTTTAAATTGCTTATGAATGTGTACTTTGGAAGTTGTATTGAACATGTTTAATCTACGTATATGTGTGTTATATAGCCTATATATCGTGTCTCACAGTTTTGCCTTTGCAACTTGTTTCACCTATTTTATTTACGTGTTTCATGTACATCTGTTGTGCTTAGAATTCTGAAAAACAATGCGTTAGTAGATCATACTCTTCGTCACTTTAGAATGCAAAATGTATTATTGACTATAACATAATATGTGTTTTTAAGATTGCTCGGATTATCTGTAAAAAAAACTATGATGTGGTCTAAGCAACCATATTTGCAATGCATACACCTTAACAGTTGTTTTGTGTTCGTGAATATATTTTTGGTAGTTTGAACGACAATTGAGTTTTATAGAATGTCGGCCTTTGAGTTAGTATTTTTCTGATCCATTCTATGATTTCTTTGTATCATGATTCTGTTCTTTGATAATGACCTAGTAGATGGTTCTGGGTCCATGAGTGACTGTGACGAGAGCACGTGTAAGTTTGGGGGCACGTGCTTGCTGGATATGGAGGGAAACTACGAGTGTCAATGCGTCTTCAGCTGTGATGCTATCAGGTTTGTTCATGTGCTTATGTTACATAAAACATCAGTCAGCTGGACATTGTAGGCGAAAAAAGCAGCACGCATTAATGTTACGTCAGTTGTTATACAAATGTGTACTCTATTAGAATTATAAATACGTTAATGATATGTAAACTGAATAATTCACTGAACCTTAATTACCTCAACTTTTGCAACAACACGTATATTATAGTACACAAAAGGAATTAACTTGTAACTCTATGATAAATCTGTCTAGCCGTACCATCACATATTTTATATCAAATATTTAAATAATGTTTTAAAATTTATTATATAATACAACATATTGATTTGTATTTTAATTGTAAATAGTATTATTTGAAAGGTTTTAATACATTGTGATACTAATTAAATCTTTTCAGATCACCTGTGTGTGGTTCAGATGGCGTAACCTATGGCAACAAGTGTGAATTGCAGGCGAGCGCATGTCGACAACAAATCGCAATCGTAGTGCAGTCCTCAAATAGCTGCGATGGTAAATATTTTCAAGCATTGTAATCCGAATTCAATATTGCATATAGCCTGCAAATACAAATAATTACCCTTAACCTTGCTACTAATCGTGCAATGGCAAATGTAATATGTTTTTTTTTTTATTTTTCTGTAAGCAATATGCATTCGTTTAGATATTTACTTATTGCAATGTCTTTTTTCCTCATGCAATATAAATATATATATACATATAATTTCAGAATTTGTTTTTTAAATAAAACATTAAGCTAATAATGTGTATTTCAACAAAAAGTTAAAAGTCATATTTACTTTCTTGTTGGACCAGGTATGGATGAACTACAATGTGACGGTGCCCCACCTGTTTTAGACTCGGCCTCGGGGTTACCATTTCAGTGCTCCCTGGGTCAAGACTGCCCACCTGGCAGCTACTGTCATAAACGCTTCGGAAAATGTTGCAGCGAAGGTTAGGTTACTTGTGAAGCGTTTTTGTTTGTCAGAAACAGGTTTGGAGTTTACGCTTCGTAACAATTAAATGTTGTTTCTGATATTATGACGTTTGCAATACCAAATTGTTCACTGTAAGAGTCGTATTATTGTATTCATACAATGCAACACTTAATAAAGAATTGATTACAATTAAAGACGTTGATATATTAATATTGTAAGTATAAGAAAACTAGATATTTTTTCTTAAAAATCCTACAATCAAGAATGACAGTATAGCGCAAGTGAATCTCCAAACTTAAATTTTCCAACCCTGACTTCCATGTATGTTACAGAATGTGCCATGTTGCCTGTATGTTTCATTCAGCATTTGATATTTAACCATGTGTTGCATTCGTCTGTCTGCGTGGCAGTTTTTGTGTTTTTGATTGTGTACTCGTGCTTGTTCAGATATATGTGCATATTGTTTGTTTGTTATGTGTAAAGTGGTAATGAGTATTCTTTGTAATGTTTATACAATTTTGGTTTGCAAAATATCAATATGGTTATTGCTTAATTACATTTAATGAAACTAACATACTGCAGGTTGTAGTAACCGGAGCATACTTTCAGCATAACCATAATTGTGTAAAAACAAAAGCACAGCGTTTCAAAATATACTGTATTATCCCTTTTACAAAATGTATATGTCATGTGAAATCATACTATTTTTATATTAAACATCGTTTATCCATACAGAGTCTAGCATACTGTTTCTTAAATGAAATCTGTTTTTTGCGACTAACATAATTTTTAAAATACGTCGTTCTGCAAGATAATTTATTTGACATATACGAGGTACTGCAAACGTATGTATTACGATATACAATTTACTTATATAGTTCATTCTTTATATGCACAAAACTTAAACACAATTTAACAAATGTTGCTACTCATAATATCAAAGTATACACATATAAATAATAATATTATGTATTTTAAACTGAACTGTACATACTAATATACGTTAACATTCAATCAGTTGATATATATAATTAGAAAATCTAAGTGAACGTAAATCTTGTCAAAAAAGATCTATCCGGACCACTAGGAAAACAAATCAGACCTGATTTATGACAAGTGACACGTTGCTAAGCAGTTTGACATATCAACACCGTTAACACACAAACATAAAAAAAAATAAAACTGGGGTTTCATCATTGGAACGGACAATAGTTTTATTGTGCTGCAAACATGAAGATTTCCCAGTCAAAAATATCGTTTACATTTCAATTTGGTACAATGAACATGAATTAAAACTCGTCTAGCGTAACTAATTATTTAAATGTATAATAATATGTAAAAATACTATTGGGGCAGTAGTATAACCATTCCACAAATATTACTAATTTTTTAGTAATTTACGATTATAAGAACACTATCACTTAATACGTGATGCTTCAGAATGAAACACTTTACAAACACAGGTCCGTGTTTGCATATGCGATTAACACTAACACACGCAACACAGAGCAAAGCAGTACTGACATATAACCTGATGTCATCACTTCATAGCGATCAATAAATCGGCAACCGTATTATGTAAATCAATTCATATCTTTATATGTTACAGCTAACATGTCTGCCAAACTATGCAAACATAAAAATCAATTTCTGGCCACAAACACACAGCGAATCAATTTTCAATAAAAAAGGGTCATTTCTTCTTAACGATCGTTGCACAGCATTCAGGATTGAAACCGGTTTACGAGAGTTCGAGTCACGAATACCAGGTTTTGCCTGAACGGTTAACACTTCTGTAGTACGCCCTTCCGAGGATCTCTGNTGGGCAAAATGCTTGTGCGTAAATTGTCATCCCAGATTAGCCTGTGCAGTCCGCACAGGCTAATCAGTGACGACAATTTCCGCTTTTATGGAATTTTTCGTTTATATGATGTCTCTTCTTAGCGAAAATCCAGTTTAGGCGGAAAGTGTCGTCCCGGATTAGCCTGTGCGGACTGCACAGGCTAATCTGGTATGACATTTTACGCACAAGCATTTTGCCCAGTTTTCTCAGAACACGCCACATATGTTTTATAACTGTTTTTACAAAAAAAAAGAATATGATGGCTTTAAAGTAAACAAGTTTGAGTTGTTCTTACAGAAAAAAACATAAGTCGTATATTTTCACATAATAAAAGTCCAGGATACCACCAGATACATAATCGGAAGCAAAATTCGTGTCCAATAGACGTTTATTGATGTCAACAGATTGTCTATAAAGTACAATACAATACATTTAATACGACTTTGAAGATACACAAATGATTAAGCATGTTGTCAACACATTGGGATATTAAGAACAATTAACACACAATCTAACAACATATGACTTAATCTACCTTGTACTATGTTTCTAGTATTCATATGCTAATTGATAAACCTATATTCCAGAAAGTTACGTGTATCACGGTTAGTATATCAGCACACTGTACACTCCATATCAGTTAATGATAATTGCTCTTATACACGTGTTATTGTCGTTACTTCACTTCAATCGATGTTTTATATAAGTATGCTTAACATGCAATTGGTCACGTGCATTACATTTTGTCTCGCGAGGTATCTGCTGGGTCTGCGTTCACACAATTGAAAAATACACACACAGCTTTTTAAATTTTGTGCAATAATACACATCTGAAATGTTTATTGGTTAATTTTAATATTTCTTGAAGAAATATATACAACATATATTGGTTAATACGTATGATACATATTCTTATTTGAATATGTCTATTTATTGAAATGAATGTCCATTTCTAAAGCAATCAATTTTAATCATAGTACAGATTTTTAAATGAATGCAAATTTCTCGATTTAGTGTTGTTATTGTGCCATGTCAGATAAATGTACGAAACATGTGGTATAACGTCCAAACTGTTTGGTAATATACTTGTTGCAAGTAGTACAAAATGAGCACAACTTGTTGCTAAAACAATGCATTACTTAACTGCCCACGTCCACAGATGCGTATACACGGTTCACGGATGCACCGTACACCACTCTGTCCCGGAAGACTCCAAGACATGTTCCGTCCAGTCAACAGAAGCCCAGCATGACACCAAGGAGACCGAACTCAACCATACGACCGATATTTCCAAACTTTCCGAAGGGCGAGGGTATGCTTTTTGCGCCTTTCGTCGTTGCTTTGATATCCACTGTACACATATTATATCGCTATACAGCTATTGTCCACCATGTGTTTGTATGTGTTGCTTTACATTTTGCATCTGGAATACAAACTGATTAAACTAAATCTCTAACCGCATCATGCATTGAAATTGCTATATTGTGCATACCATGTTTCCTTTAAAAACATATTGCTTTAGCATCGGATTTCAATGAATGCTTGTCCGATGACACACTTGTTTTGCAAAGTATTAGTACTTTTTATATTAATGAAGGTACTCGAGCGTGTCCGCTAGAACAAACTGTCAACAGGCTATATACTAATGTCTTGGTATAAACATAAAGAACACAACTCAATGATATAGCACTGAACACTCTTTAATAATATTTCATTTATATAAGTCACATGTAAGTAGACTCTTACCTATGTCATACTGTAATGCCAATCACGCTCAGCAGTTTAGTGATGGCATTAAATGTATAAAGTCAATAAACGCTCTGTTATGCAAAAAGGCCGCATAGACGATAGATGCCTCGAGGACAGCTCCTGCTTCATTGCGCACAGTCACTGTCATATGGCCCTGTGTAAATGTG
This sequence comes from Dreissena rostriformis, assembly GCA_007657795.1. Taxonomy (NCBI): domain Eukaryota; kingdom Metazoa; phylum Mollusca; class Bivalvia; order Myida; family Dreissenidae; genus Dreissena; species Dreissena rostriformis. Next base: position 3,180 of record VMBQ01015219.1, on the reverse strand, counting down.
ATGAAGGCTACATTCCGACGTATGAAAACACAGTGTGCTCAAGTAAGGGACTTACGTATACCATAGTTATCGCTACGTTATTATGACATAAGCCTATTTAACATTATTTTGAGTAATATGTAGGCCCGTGGAATGACTACGGTGGCCAAGCAGTGTTTCATTTTATTAACGTAAGCGAGCACCCAAAAACATAGAATTGGCGTCGAGAAACGCTTTAAAACGCTTGGAATTTAATCCAGTTGTATAACTTGATCAAAACTATAAGCATAATACTAAGAGTTGGCAATGTCATATATTGGAGAAAATGTTGTTTGTAATTTAAAAATGCGTTATCATTTTCGGTTTGAATTTGAACCTGTTATGTTTATATGATAATGTTATGTACCAGTAATTATTTTACGCACACTTTATGAGACCGATCCGACAATTAAATCCTCTTTACAAATAAACGTTTTCTACATGCCGTCATATTTTTCTTTATTAAATATAGGAGTTAAGAAGCACGAAGCCGTTATTCCGGAAGAACTGGACACTTGCTCGTTGAATCCGTGCCGCCATGGCGGGGAATGTCGACCGGATGCCGAGCTCGGTTACCGCTGTCTGTGTGCGTTAGGACGGACAGGCGTCATTTGCAGAGACAGTACGTGCTGGCTTTAGCATACACACTCATATTAAAGGATTCTGTTACATATTACTTTGTTATTGAAATATATGTATGAACTTCTTCAATGCCTGCAATACTATGCATTATTACGTCAATAGAGTCCCAGGATAAACATACCAAATGTTTGATTATAACACCACCACACCACACCCACAAGCACGGAAACTACCACCAAGACAAATGCTACTAGCTCGTAAAAGTAGTACTTTATAACATTTTATTTTTTATTTTTGTTGTTTTTGTTGTTGTGTTTTTAAATTTCATATCAAATATGTTCATCCTTCACCTAATATATGAACGTTTTCCCACACTCCACAGGAACCTCATTTACTGTACCATCTTTCTCCGGCTCCGCCTACCTGTCATTGGATGTTCTCGGCGCTATATCCGGAAATTTCTTCTTGAACATCACCTTCAGCTCATTTAACAGCGACGGAATGCTGCTGTTTGCATCGCAGAATAAAGATGGCACTGGCCAGTTTATATCGATAGCCATGAGTGACGGGCTAGTTGAATTCAGGTTAAAAGTAGTTATAAATCTGTTGAAGAAACAAATCTTTTTGATAAAAGATATTACTTTTAGATCTAATGTGGTTTATTCCGCGTAGTTGACCATTTCGAATCATCCATCTATTTCAACTATTATGCTATATATGATTACAACTGTGAGCATTCCTTCGTCAAACACGTTGAATGAATTGTAACACTAATAATTGATATTATGACCAAAATGATAATGAGTACATGTATGCTAAAAGTAGTGAGAGTGGATACTTTTAACGATAAATATGAGTTTTTCGACAAGAAAATAAGTTATCAAACTATTAACTTCATTGAACATTTTATTTTCCTCAGACATCTACCGTTTTGCCTAGCTTACCAGAATGTTATACATAATTTCAGATATGATACTGGGACTGGGCCCAGGCAACTGCTCCATCCGTACCCAATATCTACTGATATCATGCATCAGGTACGGGTTATATTGCGTATCACTGATGCAAATGCTTGAAACGAATAACACAACAGTGCAAAATTGTGTTCTGTATATTGTTTCACTCTTTCGGTCAGCGACTTGCTCAAACGTGTTATACACACGAAGTTGTGTATAATAGAAATGAAATACTGCTGCAGCTTCTGGAGTTTCACTTCTTTATATTAAAGATGGCTTTATTGGATAAAATAAACAAATGTATGATGATATCATAATTTCTCTATTGAAAATTATACAGTAAATTCATTACTACTATATTTTTCAATTTTTATGACGACATTGAATGCCAGCATTACAAGTGAATGCTTCACTTCATTACATTAACCGTCGACCTTATCGGCTTTATTACTTACTCCTGAATAAAAACAGGACGCGAGGCTGCTTGTGTGAAACAAAATGTGTAAAGCATTCTGTACTTACTCAATAGGTTGTTGTCAAGAAGATGGGGCAAAGCGTAATTCTTATCGTTGACAGCAGAGAACCTATAGTGCAGGTTACCATTGGCAAAGACAGCAACTTGGATCTTTCTGGAACATTATTCCTTGGGTACCTACCACACAATATGAGCTTGTAAGTGCGTAACGAATTGCATTGTTTTGTTTAACAAATACAAGAATTAATTATATTCGATGTCAGGATGTCGGAATTATGAAACATTGTTTGTAACACAAGCAGTGAGTATGACAAAGTTATAACGTTCATTAAAACAACACGTATACGACACAGTTGTCGCAGAACTGCATAACATAATTAATATAAAAATGACATAAGCAATGCACGAAAGTAGAACCACAAGTACTACCATTTTTGGAATCGTCAACACAATAAGCACCGGGAAAATTAAATAAGTATGTAAGCAAAGCCAGTTCCAAATCAATCGGTCAGTCATACACTATGCTATATATGACCAATTACTAATATCAGTGGTGAACGTTTTAATTTCAGTATACAAGAGAAAATTGGAGTAAACCTTGGATTTGTTGGCTGTGTCCATAGCCTGACTGCTGGACAGGTTGACAAAGCGAGGATTTACAATTTGCAGTTCCCCAGCAATTTAACGAATATACTTGATGGCCTTGATGTTGGTAATTCCTCTAATGATTGCATGTTGTAATGACGTAGCATTGACATTTAGATCTCAGCTTATTCATATGTACAATTGTTACGGCTAAGATGCATGCTTAGTAACTAGTTGAGGCCTCTTAAATTGGATTGAATATACATAAAACCATGTTGTGTTTTAAGGTCATTTTTACACCTGATGTTAATAAGCGAAAATCCGACATTAACAGAGTTTCATAAAACAACTATTATGAAAGTCTACGGTACAATGCACTGCCTGTATGTCAATTAAGATCACGCATGTAGACATGTCCATTACTTATGCAATTGTTTAACAATATCGATCGGTTAGCGCAGAAATTTATTGAAATACATCAAAGCCATGTTTACCTTTGCAATATTTCTGTCTTACAGATGCATGTGGTAACAACCCTTGTAAGGCTCTCCCGTGCGCAAACGG
>VMBQ01015217.1:1792-12902 GCA_007657795.1 Dreissena rostriformis | reverse complement strand
TTATTTAAGCAATGTGTCAGTTTTCTCATCCTAGTTTTGTAAAATGTTTAGGTATAAATAAATTATATTATTAATTTATTATTACGTATTTAGTTAATGATTTCCTCGACATTACCGTAATCACGAGACTTTGCTATAATTGGTGTGTTTTCATGGGAAATCCTCGGTTTTTTTTACCGAGTCTATGTGCACGAGCAATGTGAATATAACTAAGGTAATTATGTGTTCAAAAGTCTATAATTATTTACGCAAAAAGGGCAAAAAGTAGCCCGAAAAGCCGTTGATGCAAATCCAGTAAGCTTTTCATTGATGTTTACGATTGCTTTTTGCATATGTTCTTTATTAAGAATCTCTAAATGTATAATTATACAAATTAATATTCAACCAAGTTTTGGTTTGGTATATACGTTAAACAAGTGTAATAAGTTAGCTTTCCCTAACATGACGATTTGTTGATTTCGATGGCGTTCATTTTCCTGTTGCTTATTTTTTCTCATGAAACCTGAGCACTGTACAAGTTATTAACCACCATTTTGTACAAATGGTGATGTGCAAGTGAAGAACCGAGACTTCGCACGACTTTACCAGCATGGTATATTTTGTTCGTGTACTCTAAAATAACGTGTAAGCATATAGGCCGGAGAAACCCTTGTTTGTGACGTTTGGTATTTGAAAAATGCGAACTCTACCTTAAAAAATATATAAAATCATAAATTGGATGAATGATCACGTGTACGTGACGAACGTTTTCGTAATAGTGANATGATGATGATGATGATGATGATGATGATGATGATGATGATACAAGAATCTCTAAATGTATAATAATACAAATTAATACTCAATCAAGTTTTGGTTTGGTATATACGTTAAACAAGTGTAATGAGTTAGCTTTCCCTATCATGAAGAATGTGTTTATTTTGATGGCGTTCATTTTCCCGTTGCCTATATTTTCTCATGAAACCTTGGTCCATCAAACTCTACGAAAACGAATTATTTGTCATTGAATAGTTATAGTGGTGCAGGTGAGGCATATTTTGATATCGAAACAGACAAACGCATTTTTCTCTGAGGGCTTTGAAAACACAACAACAAAAGATATGACAGATCATTGGACACTTTCGCATGACGCATTTCTGTAAGCTCAACTGGCGAATTTAGACGGCAGGAAATGTGTTAGGCATAAAACAGGGATAATACTTTCTGAGACCCTTTCTACAAGAAAATGGTAAAATGGTAAAAAAGTGGTATCATAAGAATAAACGCTCACAATATTATCATAACTTATTTGCATTTCAGGTATTAAGATGATGGTCGACTAAGACTGCCTGGTAGAAGAAAATGTTTAGAAAAATCATCTGCGACTTCATACGTTAACAACACAGGACGCTGAAACATGAGCGCTGTACAAATTATTAACCGCCATTTTGTACAAATGGTGATATGCAAGTGAAGAACTGAGACTTTGCACGACTATACCAGCATGGTAGATGTGCGTGTACTCGAAAATAACGTGTACGTCTATAGTTGTTTGTTTGTGACGTTTGGTAACTGAGAAATGCGAACTCTACGTTAACAAATATATAAAATTATAAATTGGATGAATGGTCACGTGTACGTGACGAACGTTTTAGTAATATTGATATAAAGATGTATTATCTAACACATTTGATTTATTTATTATCAATTCCCAAATTAAAATAAGAAATAAGCAACCAGTTTCTCATTCCTTTCTCAAATGAATTAAGGAAAAAATATAGCTATATTTGTTTTTTCCATATGTAAAACACAGTACCACATAACTATAAATACCAATAAAATAATTTTCTTCGTCAATTTATTTAGTAATACTACTATTACTTTTTCGCGGACGAAAAATGAATAGGTAAATAGTTTCTGTTCAAACAGCATAAGCAACTGGCATTTCCAACTTTATAAAATAAATAGACAAAACTGTATTACATTATCTTCAACATCATTTTACATGTATGTATGCTTTAAAATACATATTCCAATACAGAAATACTTCTGAGTGTATCCAGTTCAATTTTGCAGAAGAAAAAAAGAACAAATAAAGCCAAAAAGTTTGTGTACATATATACAACTTAATCCCATAACTATATAAATCAATGAAGTTATGATGATAAATATGTTTTATATGTTTTTAGGCATTTCTATTATTTATTGTTTATCAATAATCAAGATCCTTATTTTGCCGCTGAATAAGAAACAATGAACCATATCCTTATGTATTATTCAAGCCGAAAAAACTAATTATATTTTGAAAATTGACCATGATTCGTCTACGAATCTATCACGAATAATTTTAATACACTGCGAAAATATTTATAAAAATGTGTGTACTTTTGCCTGTATTTGAAAACACATTTGGCAAACTATTGCTGATTGTAATACATTGATACGTATCTGTTTCATAATGTTTGTTGTCATTATAGAATGCAAAGCTTTACCGGAACTTAATTGTTCTAATTGTAAGTGCTGAATCAGTGAAATATGACTGTTTACGGAAACTCATGAAACGTAAACATGTGTTGTTATTTTTTTGTTGTATGCCTTGTGTGTAATGGTGGCACCAGACGCGTCACACTCCACCCTCTGTTGACATGTTGCTTTTTAATAATTGAAGGCAACAGTCCTTTGCGCTGTACCAAAATAATAATTATTTTAATTCGTACCTTTCCATTTATTCAGATCGTATAAAGCATTGGGGCCTCAATCGTATACCTTCGTTACTGTTTACTATTATTCAGAACACTGTACAATACAATTTAAAATGTTTCTTCTTTTATATTTATTTCAAAAAGATGTACGAACGCAAGGTTTGACATCGTATTCAACATATGAATTGTCAGATATACAAAACGAAACCAGACATTTTGAAACGAAACACAGCAATTCTTTACATTTGCTGGAGCGGATGCGCGTGTATAACATTAAGACTACGGCCTATGTAAGGTGAAAACGTCTGATTTGAAAAAAATAATACAAAATTCACAAATTGAGTTAGTTATATTTATTTTATTTCAATTTGACAATTTTCAAAAGCATTTACTATTCAAGTTTTCGTGGTACCAAAATTCCAGCTTAATCATTAATAATTCGATGTAAGCTTTTTGTAAGATATTTGCCGGGGATTTTCGCTTGAGCTTCGGAATAAAAAATAAGACGAAAGTTTCACTGTTCGGTTCCATTATGTTTATTCAATGGCGAAAATGACAGAGCGATACGATCGTATCGGACACAAAACAAAGGCGAATGCAATGGTAGCTGACTTGCTTATAATAGACCGAAATGTTCTTCTAAAACAGCCCGTATAAATGGCTTTCTTGTTAATTGGTTTTCAAATTCTTCAGTCACTGCGATTAAATATCGAATGCATGTAGACAAATCGCAATTAACTGATTAAACGTATTTCCCTTNAGTAACGCTCGATTGGTCATTGTCGGCTCGGGTACTACTTACATGTACCCCGGGTACTCTTAAGTATACTTACATGTACCCCGGGTACGGTAAATATACTTAAACGTACCCGGTCGATATTAGACTGTACCGGAGTTGTGTTCCCGCCCAAAATCCGATGTCGTAAAACGCGATTCCGATTACCGTAAAACGATATTGTTTATCTTAAACAAACTTCTCTTTTAAAAAACTGCATCAACATGCTCTTTGAGTATGAGTTTCGATAATATAGAGGCCATTTAACAGAAAATTGACATAAATGTGAACATAATTAATTAAAATAAATAGCCGACAGCGACCGATTTAGAGTTAAAACTCCCGGGTACGTTTTAGTATATTTACCGTACCCGGGGTACATGTAAGTATACTTGAGAGTACCCAGGGTACATGTAAGTAGTACCCGAGCCGACAATGACCAATCGAGCTTTAGTAGGACCCGGTTTTAACTGGGTCTACATTTTATGAGTTTAAAGCATGTGATGCCTGATTTGTTAAAATGCATTAATTAAGCATAAAAAAATTGTTTGAATTTAATGCATGAATTCATATTTTTTTGAGGCCTTCACCATGTTAATCACATCATTCACATGTTAAACACTTTCAATGATTTACTTAAAAAAAATGCACACAGACTAGGTAATTACCTTCGCAAATCTGCCAGTATAAATTTCCAAGTTTCAGCTTGCAACGTCTTGTCATTTGAGCCTTTTAACTGAACGTAAAGTTAATCATAATGGTTTATTTAAAAAAAAATAATCAAACAACATAGTCTTTCGCTTTCAGAACAATTAAATTACCTACGCTTGTAGACGAAAAGAAAACTGACACTATTTCCCGTAAAAAAATGTTAAAATCAATCTCCTTTTGAAGAACGTCGCTTACATCTTTAACAAATAATAAATATTTGAGTCGAGACGGAAAGTTGAGTCGGTCTCAACTGAGATGAGTTTTGAGTACGTTCGTGAGCTCCCCATCAATCTCAATTCTCAGGTGAGTGGGAACTCAAATCTCATCTTCTGAGTTGAGTTTAAAATCTGAGAACGTTCGTGATACTGGGCCATGGTTAGTATAATTTTTAGTTATATCAGATCGACTACAGCCATATTGTTAGTAAGCCCCACAGCCAGTATTTCAGGTTAGATATTCTGTAAGCAAAACAATTTTTTTTGACGTATAGAGATGTGTCATTTCTTAAGATTTATACCTAGACTGTACATAATTTCAAGAACCCAATCATAAAGCTTAGTTTTCGTTTTAAACTATTTTTACATTTGCATATAGGTACCAAAATAACAAATAGAACTGCTATACATTTTAAATAATTTTATTTATTACATTGCCAGTACTTGCATCAAATTTACCCTAGCTTTTGTCACTTAGATTGTTGTAAATACTATTTTCCTATCAGTGTCGTTAATTATTTTAGTGTTAGAATTAAACAATATTCTAATCCTTCACTAAACAGAACAATACAAAGAAAAATATAATGACCTGATTATCTTTTAATCAATGGAAAACAGTCAGTGAAGTTTGCAGTAGTTTACATGTTACAAATGGGGTTTTGGATACTAAGGGAAGTAAAACATGTAAGTCTTGTTAAAGATGAAGTAACAAGTGCAATATCAAATATTGACAAAATAAGGTTTAATATAATTATTTACCTATAAATTTGAAATGAAGGTAAATACATTATGATACGGGTATAAAATATATTTACTTCTAATGTTATACAAGTTTGTATATGTACTAAAGGTAATGTACTTATAATCTCTCCTTTTAAGTACGAATTTGAAGGATTATCATGCGATGCATCGATAAATATCCATACAATTTTAACAGTTCACGCATCTCTCATTCATAATATTGCATTATTTTAACATTTAAATCCTTTTAACACAATAATTGTGACATATAGCAATTTCATGAAATTTTCTATCTCAGAAAAGCCGTTGTTTACCTCCCCTTTTGAAATTAGTTTAAAAGTAGGTTCCAGGACAGATAGAGCGTGTCCTCACGTATTATTTTATTAAGGGTATATTAAATAAGCTTCATACAAATATTGGTGCTTTCTTCAGGAAGTTGAACATCTTTGGTATGTTATGTGCCATAACCTATTTGCTAATGTTATCAATTGAATAAAATGTGTTTATACGTTTGTACTGAACTGCTAGACAATAAGACAAACATTATATTGTTACAGTCTAAATTATTAATCTTCAAAACATTGAATAACACAATCTAACATTATAACTTAACACTATGGACACTAATTGAAAAAGGACTGATTACGGCAAGTTTCATTTTGGTTAATATGCCGTTATGGAGTTGCCTCCGAGTTAGGCCCATTTACCCAACTTTTATTTTTTAGGAACTTCTATGATCCTTTCACAAGGGCATGCAATACATTTAATTGACTAACACTTGACCGTGAGTCAAAATGTATCAAAAGTATAATGTTTGTTTGTGTGAATTACAAGTAACAATAGTATTGTATTATATAACGACCTAAATCACGTTGACGTATTGTGTAATGTTTATTCAAAATCATTCTATAGCACTTAATTTATCATCTTGTATAGGCGGTTTTCAGTTCGGAATACTTACACAAATATTGTTTTCAGTACTACAGCCACACGTTAACGTTATGCGCACATTAAAAAATCCTGGTTGTGTGACATCTAGACTTTTTTATTTCTATGCACGTGGTTGGGAGCATTCATTATTAATTGGCTTATAAAGTCTTTGCTCCCCTCTTCCCCACCCCCACCCACAAAAGGTGAATATTACGGAAAATGTTTTCGCTAAAATCAACACGTTTGCCTGGTATTAGACAGACTGGTTGCAGAGTTACTGTTGGCTTATTGTTTCAGATACGTAACTTTTAAGTCGGATACTCTACAAAAGTATGGTATGTTAAACGTCAACCATTGGTACTTGGGTGTGATATGAAATATATTTTAAATTTATTGTTACAACCGCGTATATCTCTGATCATAAGACATATTGACCTTTGCGTACTTGAGTTGTTGCCCCGTTTGCCTACGAAAAGAAAAGTGCAAATTTAAGTCCGTTGTTTTTTTATTTCCGTCCGTCCGATGTTATGTAACATGGACATGTATTGCATGTTACACTTAAAGTTATAACTGCATGAATTATAAAATGTATTAAACGTATTCCAAAACTTCAAAAATTGTGTAGTTGAATTTTTTTGTTGAAGCTTCCATCCATCCTGCCTTAAATCTATCCGTCCATTTTGTTATATGAATTTAAAGATTGCACGGTTACTGCTTTCGGTTGTAATTTAAACTAAATGATNATATCCAAATAGTAAGTTGTTTCTTGCAAGAGGACGGGGGTTATTTCCGAACAGATTATTCTAAAGAAGTTTGTAGTGCTAACTATGTAGAGGGAAATGGTTGATAGTTTCAATTTCTCCACATTAGCGAAGAAGACTCTCAACTTGTGCTTTTCGGAATAGCTCGTTATTTAGAGATCTGAACTGAGGGCGCAACCTTGCGAATTTTACCCGCTATTGTACCAATAGTAAATAATGCAGACGATTTTTTAGACTTTTGCTAAGGGAGACTTTAAAAGAAGACACCGTGAAAGATAGTTGCAAGTCTAGCGAAAAGGGCATTCTACTCTCGTATAGCTGATGGAAGAAATGAGCATTGATATGATTCACTTCTTGCCTAAATAAGAATAACTGATTCGTTGTTTCTAAGGTGGTAGCGGTTAGGTCGGTGGATTAGAATGAGATTTGAGACGCATTAGGGGCATATGCTGTGTTTTACTAAGTAAAATAAAATAAGTTTGTTTTTCTCATTTTTTTATAAGTGTTCTGCATTTTACATCGTTATAAAGAGCGTATATATTTTGCATAATTTACTAGCGCCGATACATATATTGCCTGCCTAATTCTGTACAGCTTCAAAGTCAGTGTTAAGTCCCCAAATTCAAGAAGCTATCTGATAAAATATAAATGTTTTCTAGATTAGACCTGGAAGATGCGTTTTTTAGAGACCTCAAAATACCTATTATTTGCCAGGATTTTTGTAATAGATGCAGATTTAATTTCCAATGTATTGAAAAAGAACAGTTAACACATAATGTAAAGTCCATAAACGATAGCTGTGTTTAAGTTCGGATGTATGTTTTGTTATCAAAATACTGTCAAATTTGTGTTTCTAAATTATCATTTCAGCAAAGGCTCACAGATCATTAGCTAAGCGGATTCTTCATCACAGCTTGAAGGGTCAGCACATTAATAAATACATGAATCACCCTGTGTTTTGTTTTGCGTTTGACCGAGTTGAACGATATTTCCCCGATAAATCAGCCCATAATACATGCAGTTGGAAACACATATAAAAGTGTGCATCTATCAACCGTTTCAACATTTAAGACAAACGTTCGCATCGAGTTCCAAATAACATTGTTAGTTATCTCGTGGGGTCGAGATAGTACGTCTTGAAAAAGGAATAAATAGTACATTCACATTTAAGATGTTTGCTACCATCGCGTTTTAGACGTACTAAAAAAATGGCTTACATATGCAAAATGGATCTCACAAGGAAAACGCTCAATATAATTTAATACTAATAAACTCTGCTGTTTTTCACATGTAAATAAAAAATCTAATAATCTTAACCCCGTCAATATATAACTACTGCGATAGTTTGAAACGTGTTGGATGTTCAAGAAAACAATATAGGAAATATAAATATGTAATTTAAAGTGATACTTCGGTCCACACACTACCAGCAAATTAAAAAATGGGGCTCATTACATGTATAAACATATCATTTTGACATCATCGTACAGCCCTGTGCAACAATGTGCAAATCCTAAATCATATATTATGGCAAATGTTTTTACTATGATTAAATTTCTAAGTCTGTTATTGCAATTAAATGTGAAGAGTATACCTTATATATTTTATTTTATGAAATGCATGCGATGATACTTATAGCTTGCGACTCTGTAAATTGCACATATTTTTTTCTGATATGCGATTTGTAAGTGTAATAGGGATTCCATTTAAATATACGGGCACCGGGCTCAGAAAGTGTTGCAAAAACTAGTTCTATATTTGAATTATGAGTGCACTTTCCTGTTAATGCAATATCGTTAAAAGAAATTGGCAGTTAAACCGTCGTTTGTTTTATTATTTTAGTAAAACCAATTCTGGAAAATAGAAGTAATTTTACCCGTTAACTATGCATTCATTGTTTAAGTAAAAAGATAAAGCTTTTACGATAAAGTACGGACAAGCTTATTGATGTGTTTTATTAAAGGTTCTAAACTGAGATTAAGTAGTATCAGAAAATAGCTCGTTATAATTTTTTTTGGTTTTAAATAAACATAGCGGATCAGCATAAGATTAATACATGAATTCCATATAAATGGTGGGCCTACAAAAGTATATCGATGGAGAACTGTGATTAACGTACCCCATAAATAGGGGGATACAAATACACATGGATGACAAAGTTGATTTAACATATTGTTGGGTTTTAAGTATGTATGTATGTAACATCGTTTAGTATTTCAATATGTTTAAACAGTTTATTTTAAAATTTCAACGATATCCATTTATCATTTATATTATACACCAAAATTCGGTCGAATCAAATCTGTAGCAAAATATTATCGATTCATATCAATGATGGTATCTTCATGTGGGCCACGCTCTGTTAAAACGGGATTTTTTACATATGCGTAAAGTGTTTTCCGGGATAAGTCTGTGCAGTCCGGTTTAGGCGGAAAGTCCCTGATAAGCCTATTCGAACTGCACGGGCTAATCTTGGACGACACTTAACCCACATGCAATACGTCCTCTTTTGACAGAGCGAAGGTCATTTGTTTATTTGTAATCAATACTTTTATCCCTTACGTACTTTTATGAGAACGGTCCAGGCGTATGCTTTGCATGCGTCTTGGAAAGACACCTTTTAAGATACATGTTGTTGCTAACAACATTTTGAGTTGTTTTGTATGTTCATGAACACTCATAGTTTATATGCAAAAAAGATGATATACGAAAGTTGGATTATCAGGATTTAATGTTTGCCCTGTTATATTATTCGTGTGAATGCAATTCAAATTTACCCTTATAATTATGATACGTTTGCGATCACAACTGTCGTTTGTATGTCAATTTTCACACGGTTTGTAAATTGGGCATGTCATTACTTCCAAGCATATGACGAATAAATTGAACAATGGTTTTTGGCAGTTTAACAGTTATTTTATAAGTAGATTTCTCGATTGTTGGACACCGGCACCGGGACAGTCGGCACCATGCGTTTTTTGTTTGCACTCCCGGACAATCGTTTGACAAAATTACTTATCCATTATTACACCGATATTACAAATAAAGCACATGTTTGAATCTAGCAAATTTATATTTATAATATAAAGCTACAACTAAACGTACAATTTTTAACAGCATATCGTCAATTCCTTAAAAAGCTCATAGCTTCAGTTTGTCACAAGCTGATGTTACCATGTTTGAAAAGGAAAATCGTCTAAATTTGTCAGCTGCAGACTTTGTAGACCAGCCACGAACCTCGCTAATGTTTCATGAAATCAGTCATTATTGCACTTAGCTAACCAAACACACTTTCCAATGGATGCGAGGAATTCTGATAGTCGAAGCTGCGTGTTGACGAGTTTCTCGAAGAGTTTGTTGAGGCGTTAATGGTGAGCGATGGTGGCCTTCTTACGTTTCCTTGTTACGGTGTGTTCAGATCGGTGTATGAGGACATCTGCCGCTACCACGGCGTTGTCTTTCTGGACGCACTCGACCACTTTCCACAATGGTTACCAACTGTGGAAACCCGCAGTTCAAAGATTCCCACACGTTGTTGGTCTTAGCGTAGTAGTTGATTGTTGCTGTATTAGCATTCGACATGGTATGAAGGAGGAGATTGTACGGGGCTGTGAATTAGTGGATGGTAGTTGAAAGTTGAAGGAATACCGGGGGAAAATAAGTCGGGGCCGATTGTCTGGTGTGACAAATTAATCGGGTGCCGATTTTCCAGGCGGACAATGAAATCGTATGTCAATCGTCCTGGTCGACACATTTACGAGATGCAGATTGTCCAGGAAAAAAACGCGGGGAGCCGATTGTCAGGGTGCCGTTTGTCTTGAAACCTTTGATTCATCTCAAACTGATTATATCGTTTTTATCGGATATCGTCAAGACAATAACTAATTAACATCACGGTGTCATAAATCACAGGTGGAGGACGAATGTATGATCATAAAATGTGTCATACCTCCATGACTTTTATTGTTAGGGCATGGAGCAGGAATTGCGTGGAATAATGTAAACCAAGTTTCCAAGTGTATTTACTTTAAGCTCAGATCATGCATAACATGAAAATATGATCAAAACAATTTACAAAGTGCATACATATGTTTATAGTTGAAGGGGCTACATATTATAAAGCAAGCTTCTTTTCATTTAAACGCAATATTTATCATACCTCCATGCCTTTTATTGGTACGACATTGATGAGTCACTGCGTGGAATAATTTAACGCCAAAATGCTTAACTGATACTTCAATGAGATATGTAACATATGGTAATTATTAAAAGTCATGTGTGCAAAGTAGATTATCA
>VMBQ01015215.1:0-16223 GCA_007657795.1 Dreissena rostriformis | reverse complement strand
AGTATCGTTAGTCAATATAATTATGCTTACTACATTCGTCAAAGTTATGGCATGCTTTTTATTAAACAAACAAAAACTGGCGACTTTCATGTTGATGTTTTAGACACATTCGGAATCTAGTAAAGTGCGCATGTCTTATTAAAAATGATGTTCCCTATTGCGCATGAAATGTTAGCATATGCCGAACGATATTTCTTGTATCGCTTTCGCATATGCCATAGCTTTGTAAGGGCGATTTCCTGACACGCTGACCGCGCACTGGCCTCGATACCCTGCGCAGCTGGACAGGCTGTTAAAGCATGTGAGTTTGGTTGGTGTTCATCATACTGGACTGGTAGGGCTTTTCCCGGGTACTCAAAATTAAAATCTTTCAGTACAAGCTAAATAGCTGGAAATTACAACTATCATTCAAAATTCACCCCCATTTTCTTAAGTCTAGTAAGTGTATTAGGTAGGAGTGCTTGGACACACTTCGGGTCCATACATAATGCAGCCTAAGGCGCGGAAGGACTTCATTAACATTGAAATAAACACACACGCGTCGTCGTAGAACTGGCTTATGTTATACGCAGTACTTTTAAGTGTTCAAATATCATTTATAAACACAAAAGTAGTGGGTTTACGGTACAGAAAATAGGGAACAACAATAACTGCACGATCTAATATAAGATAGTGCACATATTGTATGGAATGAAGTGATATATTGACGTCATCTATTGATGACGTTCAATTCCATATTACAATATTACATATTGTTAGGCAAGCATTGATTTTTCACTGTTGAGTTATTTAAGCGTTTATAACGCGTTTTCTAATAGTCTATTCTTATGTAAAGATATTTTTAAATAATTAGATTTTTATTAAAGCACCGCACCCACTCTGCAAAGTCCCTATGTATATATGGTTCAGCACAGTAAAATCGGGCTGACCACTGCCTTTTTACAGCAGAGTATTGATGTAAAGCAGAGTGCTCGGACAATGGTTTTTATAACTTTTACAAGCTTCCGAGGGTAAACCTCAACCGATAATAGCACGACCAATACCGGGACCAATACCGGGTAATACACGACCAATACCGGGAGGACATGTCTTCTGTATACTTCAATGTTGGCCAACGCCATGTTCTACAATAAGGCTGAATCTGATACAAACGCTTACACCATCGGTCCGTTTGCGATCACACCTGAACAGGTATATGTACATTACAGTCTATTTATAGTCTTAAAATACTTTGCGTTTTGTACCGTTGTGTAGTCAGGCAATACATTCGTGTATTGGATAGTTTCATGAAACTTCCTTACGTGAAATTATTTCAACAGTTTAAAATTCGGTCTTCTTAATGAGCCGTGACGGTATAAGCTTTGTGAACCAATACAGTAGCGTGTCGATGGTATTTTAATTATGTCTATTACCTTAGGTTTTCTTTCGTGGAAGCACGAACAGTTTTGATGTAGATAGTATCCAAATATAGAATCACACTTCAAACAATATTTACGGCCATGTTTGCACATTATTGAACGCAATATGTAGAGTAAATTAATATGCATTTTAGTTATAAAGTCTTACGACGCATCAGCCCCGAGTGCGTGAGATGTTTGCTGTACAGGGATATGATTCAATGACACAATTAGGTTACCAACATTCGCAACGNCAACTAGTAAACAGGTACGAAGGGATATGATTCAGGACGCAAATTGATTTCAACACGTCACCATAAAAGCAAGACTGCACCGGAAGCAGCGGTCCAGGAGCCTCTAGTCGACTGAAAAATTTCATCGAGATGCCTCAACATTTTATTTTATTTAACATTCAAACAAATACTAGCTGTAATAGTGTGTTTTCTTAATAGATTTGTTTTAGCGCGAATACGCGTTTTCTCGTTCACGCAGACCAACGGTTCATCCGGCGACCTTCAACCTCGGCACAAGAGTATTGACCGTGGGATCTACAAAACGGCGATGGTCTTGATGGTAAACAGCCCTTCGCCGTTGATAGCGTAACAGTTGCGCTCTGTATTCAAACAGAACGCCAATATTTCGGAAAGCGTTGTCGTCAGTGCGACGTCACTGACGTCACCATAAAGGCGAGACTGCACCGGAAGCAGCGACCAAGGTGCCTCTAGTAGACTGGAAAGTTTCATCAAAATGCCTCTGTATTTTGTTTTCAATTTAAAAACCAAAGCTTACACAGTTGTTATTGAGTGTTTTTATTTATTTCAATGGAGTGTGTATTTCCGATAACGCGTTTTCTCGCTAACGGTACATCCGGCTACCGTCAACATTGGCGCACGATTAAAGGTCGTGGAGACCGATCAAATGGCGATGATCTCGGTGGTTTACAGTCATATTTTTAGTTAGTGCAACTGGTAACTTATCCTTATTCAGCAGTGAAAAAGGCACTGGGTTATCATTACAAAAAAGAACTAAGTAGAAATGTACTGCAATATATATTGTTTATACCCAACCTACATTTACAGTTATTTTCATAGATTTATTGGTCTCTTTGATTTATATTAATTTATTTGTTTAGTAAGAAAATGCCAGTTCCCTATTCCTTACTCAAACCGAATAAGGAACAAGGTTATCATTAACTTAAACAAAGTAGAAATGTACTGCAATTAATATGTGTGATACCCAATCTACATTACCAATGAATTTCGTTAATTTATTTGTCTCTTTGGTTCATTTTAATTTATTATTTATAGTAAGTACATTCCAGTTCCTTATTCGATTTGAATAAGGAATAAGGAGCCAGTTCCATATGCCTTACTCAAATTGAATAAGGATCTGGATTATCATTACTCAAAACTAAGTAGAAATGTATTGCAATAAGTATTTTAAATATCCAACCTATAGATGCCGGTTCGGTTTATACAAGAAATCCTATTCAAACGCTAGAAGAAACACGAATATTTGTCGTTATACATACATTAAATGTATTCTTGTTATTTTTTGTGATTGACTTAAGAATTGTATGCATTAGTTTTCTTACAAACCTTATGTCTAATATGTTAAGTGTGAATAAGGAACTGTTCCTTATATCTTATTCGAATAAGGAATAAGGAACTAGGAAAAAGGAACCAGCTTACTCTCCATCTTTTTTCTAGACGCTAGGCATAAATGGGTTAAGCGGCAAGTATGTTGCGTTTCAAAAGAATAATTTATGTGTTGTTTTCATCCTATCAACCATTTCACTGCTCATCAGATATCTGACCATTCCTACGTGGTAAGTTCACGTCAATAATTCATTTATCATTGACTGAAAACGATATTAAAAGGTCTCTAAACCTGGGCAACAAACTCGGGCAACAATCTAAACAGACCAACAACAGTCAATATCTTCAGCCCATAAAACCATGAACTTTGACTTTGTGAGCGCTTCAGCCTATAAAATAAAATAACGATAGTTTTTAAGGATCAATATTACTTTGACTTTGAGAGCGCTTCGTGGTTTTTATTACCTCGTCACCTTCAACACAATTCCCAACTCAATTGTTATAATGTGAAACCCTTCGGCCGATGTTTTATAGCCAGCAGCAGTGGCCGTTGAGTGAAAGTAAACTGCATTTTTTTTTCTTACAGACTGATTTTGAGCACCTAGACGAAACACGAAATTTTCGTTCAGACGCGATCAAACAGCCTAATGCTGCCATTTTGTATCATACGCGTTTACCAAAAAAAAATGTTGGCTTAACCAAAATGAATAGAAAAAAAGCTCTTCTGTAAAACTATATCGGGAGAACACATTAATAACAAGAGCTTTGTCACAGACGTGACGCATACCCCCACATGCTGCATTGACACAGAATATTTTGTCTTCACAAAACAAGAGAAGCTAATTTATGTTTAAGAATTATTATGCCATTATCATGTATGGCCATTTTGACCTTTGAACTCTTGAATTCTTTCGCAAGCCACGCCGTCCAATGACTGTGAACAAAATTAATTTACATAGTGATTTTAAAATCTCACAATGAATGAAATAGTCATGGCCCGGACAAGCTCATTTATGGCCATTTTTGACTTTTGAACTCCAAGTGTGACCTTGACCTCGGAGATATCGACGTAATTCTTTCGCATGACACACCGTCCAATGATTTTGAACAAATGTACCGATTAATTTTAAAATCTCACAATGAATGACATAGTAATGGCCTGGGCAAGATAATTTATGGCGTTTTTGACCTTTCAATTCAAACCCCGTGACCTAGTTTTTGACCCGGCATGACCCATATTCAAACTTGACCTAGACATCATCTAGATACAACTTCTGACCAAGTTTGGTGAAGATCGGATGAAATTTTCGGGACAGACAGACCGACCGACTTGACCGACTTGACCTTTGAACTCAAAGTGTGACCTTGACCTTGGAGATATCGACGTAATTCTTTCGCGNCATCATCATCATCATCATCATCATCATCATCATCATCATCATCATCATCATCATCATCATCATCATCATCATCATCATCATCATCATCATCATCATCATCATCATCATCATCATCATCATCATCATCATCATCATCATCATCATCATCATCATCATCATCATCATCATCATCATCATCATCATCATCATCATCATCATCATCATCATCATCATCATCATCATCATCATCATCATCATCATCATCATCATCATCATCATCATCATCATCATCATCATCATCATCATCATCATCATCATCATCATCATCATCATCATCATCATCATCATCATCATCATCATCATCATCATCATCATCATCATCATCATCATCATCATCATCATCATCATCATCATCATCATCATCATCATCATCATCATCATCATCATCATCATCATCATCATCATCATCATCATCATCATCATCATCATCATCATCATCATCATCATCATCATCATCATCATCATCATCATCATCATCATCATCATCATCATCATCATCATCATCATCATCATCATCATCATCATCATCATCATCATCATCATCATCATCATCATCATCATCATCATCATCATCATCATCATCATCATCATCATCATCATCATCATCATCATCATCATCATCATCATCATCATCATCATCATCATCATCATCATCATCATCATCATCATCATCATCATCATCATCATCATCATCATCATCATCATCATCATCATCATCATCATCATCATCATCATCATCATCATCATCATCATCATCATCATCATCATCATCATCATCATCATCATCATCATCATCATCATCATCATCATCATCATCATCATCATCATCATCATCATCATCATCATCATCATCATCATCATCATCATCATCATCATCATCATCATCATCATCATCATCATCATCATCATCATCATCATCATCATCATCATCATCATCATCATCATCATCATCATCATCATCATCATCATCATCATCATCATCATCATCATCATCATCATCATCATCATCATCATCATCATCATCATCATCATCATCATCATCATCATCATCATCATCATCATCATCATCATCATCATCATCATCATCATCATCATCATCATCATCATCATCATCATCATCATCATCATCATCATCATCATCATCATCATCATCATCATCATCATCATCATCATCATCATCATCATCATCATCATCATCATCATCATCATCATCATCATCATCATCATCATCATCATCATCATCATCATCATCATCATCATCATCATCATCATCATCATCATCATCATCATCATCATCATCATCATCATCATCATCATCATCATCATCATCATCATCATCATCATCATCATCATCATCATCATCATCATCATCATCATCATCATCATCATCATCATCATCATCATCATCATCATCATCATCATCATCATCATCATCATCATCATCATCATCATCATCATCATCATCATCATCATCATCATCATCATCATCATCATCATCATCATCATCATCATCATCATCATCATCATCATCATCATCATCATCATCATCATCATCATCATCATCATCATCATCATCATCATCATCATCATCATCATCATCATCATCATCATCATCATCATCATCATCATCATCATCATCATCATCATCATCATCATCATCATCATCATCATCATCATCATCATCATCATCATCATCATCATCATCATCATCATCATCATCATCATCATCATCATCATCATCATCATCATCATCATCATCATCATCATCATCATCATCATCATCATCATCATCATCATCATCATCATCATCATCATCATCATCATCATCATCATCATCATCATCATCATCATCATCATCATCATCATCATCATCATCATCATCATCATCATCATCATCATCATCATCATCATCATCATCATCATCATCATCATCATCATCATCATCATCATCATCATCATCATCATCATCATCATCATCATCATCATCATCATCATCAGTATCATCATCATCATCATCATCATCATCATCATCATCATCATCATCATCATCATCATCATCATCATCATCATCATCATCATCATCATCATCATCATCATCCTCCTCCTCCTCATCATCATCATCATCATCATTATCATCATCCTCCTCATCCTCATCACATAAAACATCACCATTATTGCACCGGTATATACGTTGCACATTTTTAAGGACACATTATGAACACATTACAAAAATCTCTGAATATTTTGTTGCAATGTGACTTAAACAATATAGTGTGATTGCTTTAACAATAATTCACACGAGTGGCCTGGTAACGGTGATGTGTTATCTACTGTGTTATTATTGTTTGGGATTATATGGAATCAAATGTGCCTTTCCCACTTTAGCGGATCTAACGCGTTAGTCTTGCCTTGTCAATACTAATCAGTAATCAGACTAGGAGAACAAATCATATGAACGAAATTTACTTATTTAATTAAATGTTAACGTAATGCATATATACTTCACAGGCTTTCAGCCGGGCATATTTCCCTTGTGCCTCCCCCCTCCCCGCCACACAGCCACTCCCTCCCCAATTTAATTGGTTGAACGCCATATTGTCTTGGAACTAGTACTTTAATCTATCCAATAATTATGGATATGTGTAATGCACGATTAAAAACAAAGAACCTCGCTTTCAAGCTTTACTATTTAATATAGTTAATTTAGATTCCCAGAATGCACAAAAGTCCCTTTAAAATTACTTTTGTCGATGATTTATTTATATAATGTATATATATATATATATATTGCTTTACTACATGGTCTGCGGTTCTAACATAGTGTTTAAGAGCGGACACTAACCGATTGTTGTTTATGAGCGCACGTCATATTCTGAACACTCGGATTGGTTAATTGCCTATTGGAATAATAATTAATTGCTTCCGACCGTTCAATCATCGCGCAGACAGAAACTATCGGATCAATTTGAACTGAACTCGGCAAATGAGCAGGAGACGTTGAGGCAGAAATACCATTATATCTGTTCTTCGATTATCATACCACTTGCGATGTCGGTAACGGTGTTTTCAATCGCGTTTATTACCATATGCATGTAGGGTATGTACGTTTGCAATATGCAGAACATAAAATACTTTGTACAAGACAATACCGAATCAACGAATACATACCGGCGTATTACAAACACAGTGAGGACTTCCTGTGCTGCGGATTGCGCGAAGGATCCTTGGTGTCTGGCATGTGTCTATGACGAGGAGTTACACAAATGCGACCTTTTATCATTCACTCCAGTTGAGAGCCTTTCTGGGACAAAAACTAAACAGGATTCACGGTTGTACTACCAAAAGATTACAGGTAAGAGTGTGTTAAGTTAGCCAACGTACTTAAGCTTATTCACAAGTATCGGTACGGATATTTGTACATTTCTTAAAACGTTCAATAGATGTTAACCATTTACCCCTTTCAACCAAGTTACAAGCAGTATCTGAATGAAGTATGTGAATGAAGGAAAATTCAAACCAATTCATCAAATTTAGTGTTTTTTTTTTTTTTAAATCTCATTTAGCCCTTTGCCTTTGCCTCCATTCAGCCCATTATTGCTTTCTCAAAGTTGAATAGCTTAGCACATAAGAATTTTTATTTTAGAAATGCGTTATCTATCAAAGATATAATTTTAACTGAAAATGGTTATGACTTTCTATGAACTTTTTTTAATTGACCAATTATCTCAAACAATAGTTCTCTTAAAATGCTTAAAATATGGACTAAACTCTACATACTCGTAGAACCCAAACAGCAACCGTGATATAACTTACGTCAAATTTACAACATGTCGACGTGGACAATTATTACCAACATAACCCTATGCATATTAATTATAAAGTGACTTAGAAACAATTGACTTATTTTGCAGTCGTATTTCTACGCAAAAAATATCAGAAAATATTACCGGGTATACTGTGTTGGTTGTCGGGTTTGTTTGTCGTTTGATCCAATTAACACATTTGAAAGGTTTTTGTGAAGTAATTATGAAACTCCAAAACCATTGTCCGGGGAGAAATTATTGTGTACATCCGCTAGTCTCTTATTTAAATTAAGCATGGGTCAACGCTTTGGACTGGACAATACAAAAAATTATGACTTAAGCCAGTTAACGGCGCCCCAAACATCAAACTTAGCCTACCGATAACTAAAAAGGAGGTTTATCTTGACACTATAGAAAATACACAGTAGAACAATACATGCAAGAGATTTAGTATAAATCAACGAATTGAAACGGAACATGCAAAAACACATTCGGGGCTTAAACCGGCTGAACGGTGCGCCATATTTAATTGTCAAAAGGTAAAAATAAATAAGAGTTTTGCCTGACTTTGGACTAATATATTTTGGTAAAGTACCCATACATTAAATACCCTAGTACAAAAACGTAACGTCTAAATGAGTCACGTTTTCGTGTATGATAATCCAATGTAGCATTTAAAAAATCTGTTTTAAAAATCATCAATAGTAGAAAATGCATTACTAAAATAAATATTCATCATATGCTGAATACTATATTATGCTTAACGAGATATGAGGATGAATGGAGTTAGAGGTTAAATGGGATAACATACAAATAAGGATGAATGGTTTGACATGTTCTTCATTTTCATACTTTTTTATAAATGCAGTAAATGGGATAAATTGTCTAAACGGTGGAATATTTCATTAATTTATATAATATTAGATTTGTAAATCGGCTGAATAAAGTACATGGGCTAATGGGTTTATCACTTCACCCGTATACCTATACCTGTAAATGGGCTTAATCAGCTAATTTGGGTACATTGGCTAACGTAACACAGCAGTAAAAGTAAGATATTTTTTTAACGATTTGGATGATTAAATATGAGAAAATGAAGCATGAATCGACGGATTGTTGAAGAGGAGGAACGCATGTATGGCAATTATATATGCATTGAGCGATCGAATGTTGCGTGTGGGTATCAATATCTAGTACGTACTAAATTAAACATAATTTTAAAATAAAAATAAATTTAAATTAAATCTTAATTTATATATATATTAAATATTTATTGTTGTTTTTGTTGTTGTTGCAGACTTGACAGCCGTGTCAGGGGTTGCAGCGTGGCAGTCATCACTATGGGTCTCGCACATTGGCAATCACGTTGGTACCATGGCAATCGACGGAAACCTTCAAACAACCGTTCTAGTTTGTTTTGCAACGCAAAAGGCCTTTGGCAACTACCTGATCGTAGAGTTGGCAAAGATGTCCAATCTGGTGCATGTTGACATCGTGTTCCGGACAGACATTGAAGAATGGGCGAAAGGTTTGTTGTTTCTATTAAAAAGCATTTTTTACTATAAATTTCAAAATAACAACGAAGTGTAAAATATTTGACACGGTACCTATTACAGTAAGGGATAATGTTCACTTTTCCTGCCGTTGTCATATAACTGAATGTCTGGTTTATTTTATAGTAAGGAATAGCAAGATAACCGTGCTGGTGGCCAACAGCAAAGCGGAGTTGGAGACCAACCAAGCAACTGTCTGCGGTCATTACGATGGCACACCGTCCTACCCATCTAGTGGAAGAGTCAAATGTGCTCCAAATACAACTGGACTGTATGTCAAGTTTCTTCACACGATAGACGACTTATTGAATATTTGTGAGGTTTTGTTCTATACTAAGTGATGTAACGGCCACTCCGACTGTTACCGGATGCAGCACCAGCTTCAAAGTTAACTTCCGCTTGACTGAACGCTAATATATGTGTATTTTCCAGACAAATCTCAGGTACCGTTTATGCTTCTCATTTCTGTCGGTTGCCGAACTTATCACTTCCCTTCAAACTTTCAACGGGGATGTTCTAAGAGTGTGGAGGTTTTGGGATGTGATCGAGTCAACAGTGCATTACCATGGACACATATATTTCCCGACCTTCAAGTACAAACAGAAAGGACTGGACCCATCAGTCAGACTATTTCAGGATTATTTTTGATGAATGCAAACTACAGACAAGCACTCAGCTTACTCACCGAGAGGTTGGGACGCTCACAACGATACAATACAAGCTCTCACTCAACTACCCTGCAACTTTTCTATTTTATTGTAACTTTTTTATCATGCGCTGTATATGGTGATGTTGTGGTGTGTCGAGTTATTTTAAATCGGTGATTTGCAACACAAAACGGTTATTGTGCTGATTATAAGATTTCCCTTGTACTGTCCTCCATATTTAATATTCGCGCAAGGGATCGATTGGTTCTGCGACAAACCTAAGCTTCCTAAATCATAACTGTTTATAATTATACAGTCGTATGATGTTGCGTGATTTCTTTATTCTTATTCTGGTATGTGTGTTGTTTATTATGGCGTGTGCTTTTTTCATCTTAACTACCATTTTGTCATGAGAAAGAATATTCGTGCTAGTTAAACGCTTCACTTATCAATTGCACTTGTGACCGGAATTCGGATTATTTGTTAACACAATTATGGTAAAATACTTGACACGGTTATTTGTTCACTTTAAAACAATATGATCATACCTTTATATTAAATTGTTATGTGTTGGTACAACCGCTGTATTTCATGCTAGAAAAGTTTATAAAAATCATTTGACTTTATAATTGTTTGAATTTGATATCTTATAATATACGTCTTCTTAATATGACAATTTTAATTGAGATTGTGTTTGGCTACTTTGTTTAGAGATGTTATTTGTTGATAATAATGTGCTTCTTTTATGTATTCTGAAATGTTTTGTGTGGTATATATCTTGTTGTAACTTTAATTGCATTTATTAAGTACTGCATATTAATTGTTGGGATAGTACCGCATATGTACCGTGTTTTTTCTGTCTTTGTGTTTAAACGATCGCCTTTAATGGACTGTCAAAACTGTATTTGAATGTATTTAATCAATTGCCATTGTTATCTTTTTAATGAAGGTTATATTATAGTATCGTGTCTGTTCCTAGANCTATATGTATTACGATTTAATCATATTTAATATTATTATTATTATGAAATGTGCCGTTTTATTTTCGTGTATTTATTTTGAGTGTATGACCCGACGGGATGCATAAAGTAATCGCATCGTCCATCCTTCCATCTTTCCCTCCCTCTGTCCTTCCGTTCGTCACTCTGTCCCGATTCTTGTGCAAAGTATAATTAGGGATTGAAATAAATTTTCATTTACATATAGATTGCATTAAGATAAAGTACATAGTACAAGTGCCATAATCCTTTTTGTCATAATTTACAAGGTTATTTCCCTTTTGTCGATGTTCCTGTGCGGAGCATATCTTCAAATATTGAACGTATTTAAATAAAATATGGTACATTTTGAAAGGCATCATTGAAGGGAAATGCAGAGTACAAGAACAACAACGGTCTTATCAGTTTTTTTTGTAGTTATTGCTCTTCGCTTAAGTTTTGTATAGCCATGAATTCTTCTTGTGCATAGTATAACTAGGCAAGTATTCAAGTTATTCAAATGGCACTTTATTAAATGATAAAGGACATTAAAGGAACGTACAGAGTACAAGAACCATAATTATTACGCTTGTCAGGGTGTTTTTGACTTACAGTCAATATTCGTGTGCTAAGCATTACTCATTTAGTATCGAATGTATTAAAATAAAAATTTGATATACGACATTGAGGGAAATTGAAGAATAGAAGAACAACAACTCGTGTATCAGTATATGTGTAGTTATTGTCCTTTGCTTAATTTTGTATTGTCCGTTTCTTGTATAAAGCATAACTCTGCAAGTATTGTAGGCTTTCAAATTAACCTTCATATAATGATAAATGGTTTAATGAGGCAATTGTATGGGTAAGAACAATAACGATATCAGCATGATTCTTTAATCGTAAAAAAAAACAGTGTTGGTAGGTGCAGGGTGCGAACATATAACTCTTCTCAGTGTTTTTGGATTTGTGTGACTGTCCTTAGCATTTTTCCTGAGCAGAGCCCAATTTCACAGTGAAATCCTTTTGTGAAGATCATAATTATAAAAGTGTAAAAGGTATTCAAATAAAACTTTATACAATGAAATAAAACTAGACGAGAAAGCGCGGACAACAAGAACCATACATGTATACGTGGATTGTTTGCACTTTATTTAATTCGTATGCCTACCATTACAACATGTATGAAATTGATTGTAACGGAATTACAAACATCAATAGCGGCTATTTATATTTCTCCATTATAAATAAATACATTTACAAAGCTCTCCTGTTTTACCCAACTTTGAAGGTCAAATATACTTTGGGGTCAAATCAATACTTCGGGGGCGTACGGTACATATATTTACAAAAGTTGTTTAATATCATGTATGAATATTATTATTATGTCTGTGATGAGTGCCATTTGTAAGGATTGATGTTTATCTTTTTTTCTAACTGTGCCTTTACGTTATAATCAACACATTTGATATTGATTACAGAATTTCAAAAATAGTCTTCCTTTGTTTTACCAGAAAATCTTCACCTGCTTTCAATAACGGACTTGGTTAATAAGGATATTAGTGAATTTGAAAATAAATGTGATCATCCTCCACGTGTATATTTCCCGCATTTTCATATCTGTTGGAAATTTTTGTACATAGCAGATCATATTTTTACAAGAAATTGCTGTCACATACCTATGGACATATTCTTTGTGGCAACCCTTATATGTGTCTTGTTCTGAGAAAACTGGGCATAATGCTTGTGCGTAAATTGTCATCCCAGATTAGCCTGTGCAGTCCGCACAGGCTAATCAGAGAGGACAATTTCCGCTTTTGTGGAATTTTTCGTTCAAATGATGTGTCTTCTTAGAGAAAATACAGTTTAGGCGGAAAGTGTCGTCCCGGATTAGCCTGTGCGAACGCACATGCATTTTGCCCAGTTATCTCAGAACACGACACATATACATGGACAAAACAGAAATGTGTACGTGTTGTGAGTAAAAAAGACCATTTAAAAAAAACATTCAAAGTACGCATCAAACATCAACAGATATGACAAACATAACTCATATATGTTTTGAACTAGTGTGGAAGTAGTTTGTCATGTTTGGACATCTTGATGGTTAGGATTTTGTATTTAGAATTGTACATTTTGGTGTTGTATATTATTCATGACTTGTGTTTTCGAACATGCATACTGTATCAATCGATATCGTACCTATATTTGCTATGTTATCAAATTGTTATTTTGAAAGAATTATAGACAGTACCTTAAGTGTTGATATTTTAGATAATCATATTCATTTATGTTTGATATTGCTTATATATTGTGTAACGTAACTTCCTTAGTCAACCTGTATATTCAACACTTAGTTATTGGATACCCTTTTTGAATGTTGTATGAAAAAAAAAAATTATGGCGGGCCCATTATATAAGAATAGGGATTCTAATTTGGTATGATGGGGGAAAATGGTTATATATTGCACTAGATATTAAAATGATAAGTATACTAACATATTCAACTAAATATAACAAATAAAATGATATAATTATTATTACTATTACTTTAGTGTTACGAAATTGCATAAAATATTATTATCAAGATNCTTTTTTGTAAAATCATGAATTATTTATGTTGTAAACACTGTATGCTTACTTTGTCAACTTGGGCTTTTGGCCTTCTGGATGTGTTGTTAAATAAACTAAACTATCAAAACTATTATGTCTGTGATGAGTGCCATTTGTAAGGATTGATGTTTATCTTTATTTCTAACTGTGCCTTTACGTTATAATCAACACATTTGATATTGATTGCAGAATTTCAAAAATAGTCTTTCCTAGTTTTACCAGAAAATCTTCACCTGATTTCAATAACGGACTTCGTTAATAAGGATATTAGTGAATTTGAAAATAAATGTGATCATCCTCCACGTGTATATTTCACGCATTTTCATATCTGTTTGAAATTTTTGTACATAGCAGATCATATTTTTACAAAAAATTGCTGTCACATACCTCTGGACATATTCTTTGTGGCAACCCTTATATGTGTCTTGTTCTGAGAAAACTGGGCATAATGCTTGTGCGTAAATTGTCATCCCAGATTAGCCTGTGCAGTCCGCACAGGCTAATCAGGGAGGACAATTTCCGCTTTTGTGGAAATTTTCGTTCAAATGATGTGTCTTCTTAGAGAAAATACAGTTTAGGCGGAAAGTGTCGTGTCGGATTAGCCTGTGCGAACTGCACAGGCTAATCTGGGATGACACTTTACGCACATGCATTTTGCCCAGTTTTCTCATAACACGACACATATACATGGACAAAACAGAAATGTGTACGTGTTGTGAGTCAAAAAGACCATTTAAAAAAAACATTCAAAGTACGCATCAAACATTAACAGATATGACAAACATAACTCATATATGTTTTGAACTAGTGTGGAAGTAGTTTGTCATGTTTGGACATCTTGATGGTTAGGATTTTGTATTTAGAATTGTACATTTTGGTGTTGTATATTATTCCTGACTTGTGTTTTCGAACATGTATACTGTATCAATCGATATCGTACCTATATTTGCTATGTTATCATATTGTTATTTTGAAAGATTTATAGACAGTACCTTAAGTGTTGATATTTTAGATAATCATATTCATTCATGTTTGATATTGCTTATATATTGTGTAACGTAACTTCCTTAGTCAACCTGTATATTCAACACTTAGTTATTGGATACCTTTTTTGAATGTTGTAACAAAATAAAATTATGACAGGCCCATTATATAAGAATAGGGATTCTAATTTGGTATGATGGGGAAAATGGTTATATATTGCACTAGATATTAAAATGATAAGTATACTAACATATTCTAATTAAATTATTTAACTAAATATAACAAATAAAATGATATCATTATTATTACTATTACTTTAGTGTTACGAAATTGCATAAAATATCATTATCAAGATTGCATGCCCTTTTATACACATATAATATTTTGATATATTATAATATATTGTCTTATGTTGCAGAAATTGAAAAAGGAACGTCTTACATGTCGTTCGTTCAGAGTTATTTTCGTCTATCATAAGACAATAAGAACATTTAAATAATAGTGCTTAACGCACGAAATAAGTATAGGAACAGATGTATAATTATGTAAATTATCCGTAAAAGTAAGTCTGTATACAATCTACGGCTTACATATGAGTCTCGCTCTGTGATTAAGAGGTTTAATGCATGTGCGTAAAGTGTCGTCCCAGATTAGCCTGTGCAGTACGCCTAAACTGGATTTTTGCTAAGAAGAGACTTTTTGTAAACTAAAAATATCATAAAGCGGGAAATGTCGTCCCTGATTAGCCTGTGCGGACTGCGTTCCGATGATGCTTATAATTTCTATTCTGAAACTGTTTCGGAGTTTCATTACTCCTGTATGTATGATCCATTGTGGTTTCATCTAGTATGTGCCTTTAACACTTTGACAAATATTTTTTTAATTTTGATTTTTATGTTCGTTTTTAAACTTGTTTTTTTATGGTTTATAATATGGTGTTTTCTTCTTTGTCATTACAACTGGTGCAGTGCCTTTATGTAAGCATCTCATGAACGTTGATGTTATTACTGGTCATGTTCCTTTGACCTGTCATTTCAGGTGTCCGTTATAAGCTCATTATGTAAAGCCTAAAAATATTCAATTAATGTTATAGTTTAAATGGCTGTCTGATTAGAACAAAGGTTTGGTAGACGCGCTTCTCATCTATGCAACTCTAGTTAAACTACGGAATCCGAATAGTGTCATCTATATCCTCGCCCTTCTTTCATCTAGGGC
>VMBQ01015213.1:0-12858 GCA_007657795.1 Dreissena rostriformis | reverse complement strand
CAACTATTTTCGCGATGTACTTTCGATTTCACATCGCGAAACTTTATTACCGAATATAATGAAAATATGAACTTTTTTCAAATAATGTAATATACCAGTCGTGATATTTTAATCAATATAAACTAATTATTGGAAAAAAATACGGTATTTTAGACATTTTCTTTTTTCGTCATTCGTGGTTGACAGTCCCTTTAATGGTTGTTGATTTATTGGGTTGATCGATCTACGAATTTAAGATCTCAACGAGTAATTATGCCTTAAGTTTAAAACATTTTAAGACCGAATTACAGTATGCATGAAAGACATAAATATTTTTTTAGGAAGAGATATCTATATATTTTTTACAAACTACGAAATTGCATACAGACGAATATACATGTACATGATTTTACAATATCTAATGTTAAATCCAATTATCATCGCATTAATAAGAGACTGTATGAAACACACTAACCATCAACATCAAAAACGCTAAATTGATTGTTTAGAATGACGATTTTCATCATTCGTCATGACACAAAAAATCAGCCATTAGTGAAAATAGCTATTGGTGATCCTATTATAGCGCCAAGGGTATGGTCCTTGAAACAGGATGGGTCGAGAAAATTGAACGTTTACGATAGCATCAGGCCATCTAATAGTGTTAAATAACAACAAATAGTCGACACTGCTTTTATTATTCAACGGTAAAGTGTATTTCAGGACAACCATAATGATGAGCATTCAGGCTATACAATAAAGCAATTGTATCCAAATAAAGAGATGGAATAACATTTGAATAATGGGATACTGTGTCAATATTAGACAAAGTGGAATCCAGCTTGGTGTTGTTTTTACATTCCAAATATAGACTTAAAGTTATTTTCTTAAAATTGCGACGAAACATTGTTAATCGTATTCATCTTCTTTATATGGTGTGTATTTTTATATCAAAATTGTGATGCTTTTTATTTTAGTGTTCTATGTATAAATTATCTGTACTTAAAAACGGGAGTATAAACTTACATCTGTGTATGTCGTGTTCGAAGAATAATCTTAATCTCAAACCAAATTACCTTTGCTTTGCATGTTGTACAACTTAAACACGATAAAACACGTATTGCTTAGTTGTATTGTCTATGCTATATTATCTTCTTATACAGTACAAGCTAAAGAAAATACCATCATACTGAATTTGTAAACAATGTATGCCAATGTTTGGCACGATATTGACAAAACCAATTGTATCCTTTCCAATGAATAAAAACTCAGACCGTCTGTTCATAAATAGTTCAAGTGAGAAGCGACCGCTGTCGGGTTTATGTCTCAAATAGTTCTTCGCAAACATTGAGATTGGTAAAACATCAATGCATTTTATTTCTTGTTTTGAGACAATTTTTCATAAAGATGCACTGTACTGACGTTGCTTGTACTATAATTATGTTTTACTGTATGATTACATTTAATATATACCGATACGTATATTTCAAAATAATCAATGAAAAGCTTTAATTTATTTGGATTGATAATTATCTCTAAATGAACAATTATTTGTTTTTACATTTTTTGTTATTGCTTTTGTTTGAATGTAAAGTATACTTTTGTAAATCTATGTACTTAAAAAAAAAAAAATTTGCCATTGAACAAATTAAAAAAATACGTAACACGTGCATACAATGAGATAAATATTGTTTCCGATCTGCTCGCAGACAAATGGCCTATATGAAATAAGTTCAATGGAAACTTTTCTTAAATTAGCGAGTGGTTTTACGATTTTGTTTTGTCGTTGTGATGTTTTTAGAGTTCCATCATTCTTATGTAAAATATGCATATACATAGAAACATTCAAACACATAAGATTGTATTAAAATTCTACCATATAACACAGTTTATTTGTTACAATTGAAACGACATAACTATTGTGTGGTTTAAATATTAACAATGTATTAAATTGAAAATCGATTCCACGAACCCATTACCGTTTTAAAATGAAATGAAACATTTCATCTAAAACCCAAACTGAACACACCAACATATGAAACATGATATAAAAAAAATAAAACAAATACATTATAAATAAACGAGATGACGAAAACATTGTGAATCAAATAATACATAACGTTAAACTCATGGCAGTAACCTGTCAAATGATGTTTTCATTCCACAATTTCACAAAGCAGTCATTCACGGTCATACCGTGAACATTTTCAAACATGCGAACAATTTCATATTTACTTCAATAGACTGTATCTCTATCCCTCATTGAAATCGTGTAATGACCATTCAAATTATTTGTTAGTATTTCAAATAAGTATATGTATTAACAAGTTTCGTAGTTTGAAATGTACATATTTCTCAGCATCGGTAGTGAAAGTGCGAATACTTTATACAAAACCTCAATTTGAACTTAATGCATTCAGGGAAGGTTTGTGTGATGTTCTAAGTATCAATCGTGTATCATTGAATATAATGCCCACCCGACAATGTTCGTTTCAATTGTCAACTGATATGTGTCGTGAAAATGATGCATCTCATTGTCCCAAATATAGAACGGAAATGAAGCATTGCTATTGCTTGAAAAGCGACAATAATCGTTTGATTCTAGATGAAAAAGCACACATTTAATGCATTGTGGCATTTAATTAAACTCAGGTCGATTGCAATTAAGAAAAATACAGTGTACTTATATAGAAACGCTAGTGTATTTTATACGCATAAATTAATCTGAAATTATTTCAGATAAGTTATTATCAATGATTTTCGAATAATCAATGTAAGCTTATTTGTGACATTATTCTTGTATTCGTTTATTTGTCTTTACAACGAAAATGTATGTTGTATTTGCATTTTATTGGATACACACGTGTTATTGCTCTACAAGAAAATGATACAAATTCAAATATAGTGATGCGCTTAATATCGAAATATTAATTATGTATAATTCATCATTCAATACAGGTATTAAATTAATTGTTCAATAGTCGGTGGCGATGTTTTCTGAATGATTTCACGTATTCTTATTTATGTTTTTTACTGCAATATGTTACCAAAACGCTCACTAAAAGATTTTCTGTTTTGTTTTTATCGGCATTGTATTAGTTATTTAATTCGAACATACCTATTAACATTCTGCCTTGTTTAAATAATGTCCGAAACTTAATACGCCTTCCACGTACACATATAATAACTTGTTAGCAATTCAGTTGCGGTTTGTTGCCACGCAACTGACTCAGGCGGTCAAATCCCAAAGGACAACGTTACATATGGCGTTGGGAACTCATCTACAAAGGACGCTGCATGCACATGGATCAAATGTCTGATTTAAACATTAAATTTTTTATTGTATATGTGTGATTAAAACCAGTGTAATGGTTCAATATTTCCATGCAATGTTTTC
The DNA here is from genome assembly GCA_007657795.1 of Dreissena rostriformis. Classification (NCBI taxonomy): domain Eukaryota; kingdom Metazoa; phylum Mollusca; class Bivalvia; order Myida; family Dreissenidae; genus Dreissena; species Dreissena rostriformis. The sequence goes on along the minus strand of VMBQ01015213.1, from coordinate 9,482 downwards.
AAATATTCACTTGCTATGATGTATTAATTCTTGTGGTTTAAAAAAAACACTAATTTGTTTCGTTGATAATATGCAGTTAAAAAGGCCACATTTTATTTGGTATACCCTATATGTTGTGTGTAGACATGTTTGGTAATATCAGCATGAAAGTACATACATTCATATTCAGACTATGCATTTATAAATAGTCTTGCTCTATATGTACTTTAATTTTGGTTATGTGACTAAGACCTAGACTTCTATTTTGTTCATTCAGTAAGTAGGCTCACTTCGAACAGTTTGGTAGCGTATGTTCAATATAACCATGCTGCTCAAACAACAAATTATTTACATTCCCCATTACTTTTGTATAACCCATACAATAATTGAATACGTTTGCCTAATTTAGGCGATTTCATGTTGCTTGTCTTCATAGCTTTGTCAACACGCGTTAAATATGTCATAAGAGAATCGATATCTGTCACGGGAATATTTCTTGGACACGTCATGTACAAACCATACACCATTTGTTCGTCAGACCGTTGATAGCCTTCGTATTCCCTTTGGGAAATGTTTATTAAAGAAGGCAATAATCAGGACATAAATGTATTGACTTAAACTAAAGCATATCGCGGTGTAACATGTTTGATTTTAGTCGAAGGTTCGTGTGCTAAACAAATCATTGATACATGTTTAAAATATGAATTGCCATCCGAGCAGCGTTTCACTTTTCAATGATGTCAATATGTATAACATTTTGTAATAGATGCTTGTGCTTATATTACGCAAAAATATCTTATTGTATGATTTGGTTATATCTTAATTAATAGTAGTTTATACATAGTTGTTTAATAGTTTAATTTCTCTAAGTAAACATCAACTAAATTAATTATTCTACATCGGCAGTACTTATCAAATGAATTAAAATACACATTTTATATTATATTCAATAATGTACATTATTATTTTCAAACCATCAAACCGAAGTGCCAAAATTAATCAGAAACAAAATGTTAAGTTTTTATAAGAAATCTTTCATTCGTGATTGAATATGTGGCATTCTCTTCCAGACAACTGTTGCCATTATACAATTTATAACACACAATAAATTATAGTATTTTTCAGGGAATATATTCTGCAATGGATGAGACAGTAGAAATTCGTTGAATACAGCGGGCCGAGGAACCATTATAACCACCATATGTTATTCTTTAAATTCAGACAATTCTTTGACAAATATTGACAAAGTCAATAAGGTTTCTTATGGTAATCTTTTTACAGAGAGAGCGTGGGCATTGTATTGAATACAAAGACACGCCAATACGCGATGGGTGTATACGATGATACAATGATTAGTGCTTTCATTAAGATCTTTAAATCTGCATTTTGTAATGTACCATTATATTTAATATATCTAAGCCTAAATACAATATGGCATAAAAAAGGCATTCACACATATAGGATCAAAGATCCATTTTCCTAAATGGTCACAATCTGAGAACATATGGCACATAATGGTGAAGATATCGAAGTTGTAAGAAATCTAACATTTTAAGGAATAGTATTTAACTTGTCTGGTACATTCAATATCAATACAGACAGTTTGGTTTGCAACGTTTAAAAATGCCATTTATATATTATTTATTTATTTATGAGATCCAGGGAATTAGGACAGCATTGCAATACCAATTCACGAATAGAAAGGTCTCGTTGAATATGCCTAGAAACTAAGATAATTTATCACACTGTCATACCAAATACTACATAGGATAAGCGACATGACAATTGTGTCTTTCCGTTACACCCTTACATCAATGCCAAAGGGGAAAAGCAAACACACAATTGATCATAACGCGCTCATCAGTCTAGGACGGACAATGCTAGTTTTATAAAATATATTAATGTTCCAAGCACGGCGAAAATAATTTTGGACAAAATGAGTGCTTGTTAAGTGCACGCAGCGAAGTTAATGTATAGTTTAATGTAACAGATGGGGTAATCACATGACAAACAAGATGGCAACGTCCATGCCGAGGCAGGTATTTTTCGCCGTTTTATACTCTTTATTACTTGTATTATTGTTTAAATTCCGCTCACTTTCCAGCCATATCAGCAAGAAAATCATTAGCATTTATTTCGTAAGTTCGCATTGTATCTCGACTATACTCGCTGCGTATTTTCTTAGTGGAGTTGTTTATGATGATATCTCTAATATGTGTGTTCTAGATACCATTAATGAATATTCTGATCACTGTTCATTGTCATTTTCTCTTTCTTGTTGTATATCAGATGTGCCAAACGAATATGTAGAATTTGAAAAAAAATGTATGGAACTCGTCAGAAAATGAGGATTTTTAAACATATTACAAGACAAATGTACTGTTTTTAACGAAATAAACCAGAAATTGTTGGATGGTGTTTATGATATTGATCAATGTATGAAATGTTTCTCTGATACTGTATATGACATTTCATTCGCATGTTATGGTAAAACGTACAATAATCGTCCCAAACAAAAGAAACGCAAGTCGCTATGGTTAAATGATGACTGTAAATATGCAAAAAAAAATTGTGACGCGAAGAGACGTTATGCTAACATTAAGTCGGAAGAAAATAAAATATATCTGCTTAATTGTAGAAAACAATACGTTACAGTAAAGAGATCGGCTAAAAGGAAATATTTTTACAAATAAAAAATTAAAATGTCTAATATTAGCAAAACGTCTCCCCGCAAGTTTTGGAAGTATATTAAGAAATTAAGAAATGCAAATAGTTTTGATTCTAACGCTAGTCTTGATGATTAAAAAATTTATTTTGAAAATGTGTCTTATGATAATCAAAGTGAGTTCATGAGTGGTGAATTTTCTGCTGAACGTGATGAAACAATTAATATTNGTTTAAAAATAAATGTAAATAAAACTAAAATATGTGTATTTGAAAAAAGAAAGCAAACTGTGTATCCTGAGTTCTATATAGAAAATGAAAAAATGACATTGTTGACAATTTTGTATATCTTGGAATAAAATTGACTTATACTGGCAACATGGTTAATACAGTAAAAGCACTACATGATCAAGCCCTTAGGGCGTACAATAATCTTTTAAATGTGTTTAATAAAGTTAGCCTAGATATTAAGACAAAGTTATCCCTATTTGATCTTATGATTGTACCTATACTGACATATGGTTGTGAAGTATGGGGTGTGTATAATTATAAAGATGTTGATAAATTACATATTAAATTTTGTAAATATATACTAGGTGTAAAGAAACAAACTTCTACGTATGCTGTATATGGTGAACTTGGACGAGTACCTTTGTCAGTTATTTGTAAGGAAAGAGCAATGAAATTTTGGTTGAAAATCATGAAAAATAATGAATCACCTATATATAAAATGTATAATGACCTATGTAGCAATGTACCTACTTCGTGTTGGGCAAGTAGAATAAATTCTATCATAGACCATTTAGGTTTACGGGATATAAGATTGTATTTTGATCCCAGTGTAAATTATTATAACTTATTAAAATCGAGAATTAGAGACCAATTTGTTCAAGAATGGAGTAGTAATGTTAATTCAATGTCAAAGTTATTGTAAATATAAAACTGAAGTTTGCTTTGAAAAGTATTTGGATGTTATATCAAATGATAAACTAAGACATCAATTTACTTGTTTAAGATTGTGTTCTCATAGTTTAGAGATAGAAATAGGAAGGTATAACAATATTGAAAGAAATAATAGATTGTGTAAATTATGAAACCAAACTGCAGTAGAGTCTGAATATCACTTTATGTTATGTTGCTCACGATACAGTTGTATAAGATCAAAATTTACAAAAAATTAATTCGTTAATGTTAACTTCAAGTAAAAAATGTATGTATAACCTTGCAAAATATGTTAAAGAAGCATTATGTATAAGACAAAATACCCTTGATAGTTTACCTGTCTTCTGATCGTTTATATATGTGTATGTATGTCTATGTAATGTTCTGCAATATCTGCCTATGCTTATTTGATGTTTGTGATGGTCTTTGCCATAAGCTTTTTTTTGTTTGTAAATGGCCAAAGGCAAATGCTTTGCTGATTGCCAATAAACTGAAACTGAAACTGTTATTAGGTCACACGGATGAGAAATTTCGCAGCGAGTAATATGAATGTTAAACTGAATGATGCTATTTCTCTATATCGTTAAGTAAGAGCGATAAGTTGTTAATACTCGTTTTGGTTTCTTTTCATCGGTATCAGTATACCAACCTTCAAATTATTCAACGGCAACTTGTTGCCTGACAACCAATTTGAACGACCAAATCTCTCGGGAAACCGTCCACATCATGCAAAGTTATCTACAAATCATGCTACTTGCGCAAGGGTTGAATTCATGCGTTCAATATAGTAGTTTTGCCGCCACATCGCTCAAATGTCATACATTTAAATACTGTTCATTTTACGAAGATTTTAGCCAAGTTCTTTTGCTATCTTAATTATATAATGCACTTTCGTTTTGGCTAATATATGTATATATGCTGGCTTTATTACGGATTTGTGCACTGAACATGCTATATCGATCATGAAATCTGCTTTTCATTTCTTGGCAATGGTCATTTTGTATGGCAACTTTGGCAGCGATTGTTTGAATATTGAGAATCCACCTGTCATTTTAATTGACGAAACATTCCAAATGAATTGCAAATATACTTATTCATATAAAATGCAATAGTCGCAATAAATATATACGTAAATATGAGTATAAATTAGATGTAGGCCTATATAGCAATACAATGAACGCAGTATATCATGAAATGCTTAAAAACTACGACCGTCTTCAAATATGCAATGAAACTGGAGAAATTAAACACATTATCATATCATAAATAAAAAAGGAATATGCGAAATGACAATTGTGTCTCTCGGTGACATACATATAACATATTCTAACGGAAATTGCAATCGCTCTATAAATCATTACGCGCGGATCTCACGCTTCAGGATCGTTTTTTTTTAAATAGAATGGAATTGTTCAAGGACAAAGAACGCGTTTGAGAACATAACGCGTTCTTGTGCATAGCGCAGCTAATTTATACATTTACGATCGTGAATATTATAAGCAAATATTGTTTTATATTATAAAATATAAAAAAAGAAACAGTAGTTTCTTTCGTCTTTGTGACTACATTTTAAAAGAAAACTTAAGCATATTCTGCTCTCGTTAATATGTATATATGTATGTTTGAATAACAGAAAATATATACTCTTTAAAATAAAGCATATTAATGTTGATACACCTTTAGTATGTGCTGTTTCACTTTACAATATCGTATTTTGAAAATTAATTAAAATTCATATATTATTTGCCTTTTAATTGTATTAACATTTTTTTGTGTAAGCTTTCATTGAGATGGTAATGATGACGTTTAGCAATAAATATAAAAATAAAAGGGCGATTAAAACTGTGCGATAAACGTGTGTATTCAATTAGTTATATGGGCGTCATTTATTCCTCCGTCTTAATTGAGTAATTTCTCGTTAAATGCGTGCATCATAATGCGTCTTCCGTATCTTTTCCTTCAAATGGAAAGGACACTCGGCTCCGCAAAGCGTATCGGTATAACAACCTTTAAGTTATCCAACGGAAATTAGTTGCCTAGAAACAATCTTGACTGGCCAAATCTCTCAGGAAACCGTTACATCACTGCAAACGAATCTCCAAATTATTTTCTGCAAACGTGTTTTACTCATGTCTTCAGTAGAATGTTTATTCCGCCGCGTCACACATATGTCATACATTTTAACACTGACCAATTTAAGACAACACTTAGCCACGAACAATTAATCTTATACTGAAAAAACGTTTTGGCCTATCTACGAAAATATGTTGGATGAGTAATGGATTTGTACAATGAAAATGCTATATGGATAATAATTTCTCCGTCCATTCTACGACAATTGTTAGTTGTCCGGGAAACACGTCATGTCATGTACTGAAAGGAATGCGACATAATAGTTGTGTCTCTCAGTCGCACAAATATAGCAACTACTCACACAAATAGCAAAAGGCCAATAAACATAATGCTCTAATCACTCGCGGCAGGATTTTTTAATTCTCTAATAGTATTGATTAGTCCAAGGGCGACGAAAGCAATTAAGGACATAACGCGTGTATGTGAAATGAAAGCAGCGAAAATAATCTATAATTTCATGTAAAAACATATTTTAATCAAATTGTATTTCAAATGATAAATTTTAAACATATACGTAACTGAAGATCCCTCACATCTGTTTGACTAAATTAAATGAAAAATAAAGGACATTCTGCTCTCATTAATATCATGTGATCGTATAATGTTTAATACCAATAACATGACCATAAAACATGTTGGTATTTGTTGTTTTGCTCTACATATATTTGTTGGCGCTGTTCTGAAATTAAACTTAAAGTAATTTACTTTATGTTATTGAATTGAAAAGTGTCTTGTTGTGTTATATTTCATTACAATGTTTAGAAATAAATATGAAAATAGAAATAAACTTTGAAAATGCAGTGCTGTCTGTGATGTTTGAAATATGTTTATACCAGTTTCTTTTATTTCTCCATTTAGATCGAATAATTTCTGGTTAACTGCGTGAATCATAATGCGTCCCCCGTATATTTTCATTGAAACAAATGGAAAGGAGACTCGGCTCAGCACAATGTGTCAGTATATTAACCTGCTAGACATCCAACGGAAACAAGTTGCCTGGCAACAAATTTTCAGCAGCAAAATTTCTGATTTACTGCTAACTAATCTACAAATGACGCTACTTGCACGAGGGTTACATGGATGTTTCAAGCTGAGTTCATAAAACGGTTTCACTTTAAGTTGATCAATAATAATTGTGGTCATCATATAAACTATCCGAATTTTACGAATAACAATCCAGAAACGATCTTGCAATAATTGCAAATAAATGAATTTAGTACCCTGTCCACCGAACATAATTGAAAACTTGTCAAATGTCATTTTTTGAAATGAAAGAAAATGAAGTAACTTTAAAAAACAAATTTGTAAGAAATAATAATATTCTTGTCCTTTGAAAGCGCGTAGTGCGAATACGTTCTTAAATGCATGCTTGTGACGAACTTAGCATGCTTACTTGATTTTCTCCACTGACAGAACCAGTTAATCATGTCTATGAACATTGTCGAACTTAAAAGCACCAAACATTAACTGGGACCGATTCAATGCATTGTTTTATTTATGGTGGCAGAAATGTTCATTTGAAAAGATTTCTGCAAAGTTTATTTGGTGTGTTGCAATTAATTGTTACGTGCCTAAGAACGCAGACACAATACCAGACGCCATGTTTGATCATGCGGGCCTCCATGTTTTATCTTGTTTTTTCAGGCTTAAAAATCTCATGAAAAAGCATTCTTTATTTCCAGAGTATGGAGATGAAACGGACAACATATTCAATAAGTTTATTTAAAACTGCAAGCCTGTGGGAATAATCACTGAGATTATTATTATGATAATTATTAAAGACATTGAATTTAACATTTCTGCACAACACTGTTGAATATATTAAATAATTAATAATAAATAATTAGAATAAATACTGTCCTAGAGAACTGTTAACCGAACTTTGAACGTATTTATATTGGCTTAGATAAGGTGAATGAGCGAACCTCGTGTATTATAATGACATGTTTGTGTGTGTAATCAAATGAACAATTACAAATCTTATAATTGTGTAACATTGCAAACCATCGTGGCCATCTACTTTATATGGTCTGTATTTAATATAAAAATTATAATACTTTTTATTTAAGTGTTCGGGTTATAAATGCACTGCAGTGTAACATGCGAGTATAAACTGTACATCTGCTTATGTCTTGTTCGAACAATTAATCACCATCATGCATAACTTGTTTTACCTCAAACTGAATCACCTTTGCTATGTATGTTGTACAACTTCAATATGATAATATATGTATTGGTTTGTTATTGTTATATGATTATTATGCTCCTTGCCGCACCGTAAACTTTAACTCAAAATAATGTTATTTCTATGATGTCAACAATTAAAATTCAGCACTGTAGAATGTATACAATAATCATTAAACCTGGAGTACGGTACAAGCAATAGAAGATATCATGATACGGAATTTGTAAACAATGTATGTCAATATTAAATTGTTAGCCCTAAATTGAAAGAGCCAATTATTTCCTTTCCAATAAATAATCTCTCGGCTGAAATCATAGCGTCTGTTCATACATATTTCAAACGAATACCGACCGCTGTTGACTTAATGTCTCACATATTCTACGCAAACATTGACAATGCTTAAACATCAATATATTTTATGTCTTGTTCCGAGACAGTCTTTCATAAAGACAGTGTACATACGTTGCTTGTAATATGAATATCGATTACTGTATGATTTAATATAAGTATGTGTAATATAAAGGTACGTATGTTCCTGAATAATCGACGAAAAGCTTTAAAACGCTTTCTCATTTTTCCTATTTGGATTGATGATTATTCCTAAATGATTTTTTTTTGTTTTTACATTTTCCGAGTCAGATTTTTTTTTTTTTTTTTAAATTAAATATATAGCATACATTAGTTCCATTATTCTTCTCTGATAAATTCATACGTAAAAACATGCCAAACGTGTATAAGATGCTCATGAATGTTATTAAAGATACATAATATTTGAGAAATTATTTCCACTCTATCATACGCCATATTGTATTTTAACAATTGTAATGACATAAATATTTTTTGGTTTATTTAGTACCAAAAAGAAAAAAAAACGATTTCATAAAGTCATTAACATTTTAAAATTAAATAAAATGTGACATCTAAAACTAAAACTAAAATATCCAAAAAAATGAAACAAAAGTATTATAAACTAAATGAAAATCAAAAACATAACATTCAACACTTGACAGTAAACTGCCATATGACGTTATAATCTGCAATTTGAAAAAGAAGTGAATCACTGTCATACTGTCAACATTTTGAAATATGTGAACAAATACATATTTTCTTCAACGAACCTCTCTCTCTGTCGTTCAGTGAATTCATGCAATCACAATGACAATACCATTACGACTTAGTTGTTAATATTTCTGCTTCCATAATGAGTATATGTAAGAATTATTTTCGCAGTTCGAACCATTAATAAAATATGTCCTAAGTAAATGTCGTGCAGTGTGATCACTATCTACAAAAAAAAACTCGTCTCTGAAACCTTATAACAACGTATTAACATATGGGACAAATAAGATACTGACAACCACATTGATCACATTTGTTCAAACACAGTTAGAGCTTCATGCATTCGGTGAAGGTTTACTATGGAATGTTCGATGTATAAGTCGTGCACCAATGGCCGTTATGCCCACCCTCAAATGTTCTTTTCAAAAGTCAACTGATATGTGTCCTTAAAATGATGCATCTCAATGACCAACATACAACAACTTCGAACGGAAATATATAATTACTATAAATTGAAACG
>VMBQ01015211.1:0-12940 GCA_007657795.1 Dreissena rostriformis | reverse complement strand
CGAGTTAATGGTGTGTCTTTGTTTTATCAATATCACATAATCAACGCGTGCGAAACAAACATCGGAACACAACAACTATGAACTATTCAATTTAATAAATACCAATTATGAATAACAACATTTCGGTTCACAAACGCAACAGATGTTGTATACATTCCAAACATATTAATCGTATATAACAGAACAAAAAGTTTATTTCACTTGCATGCATAGTACATATAACATGTATTCATATATTTACATTCTATCATTACGTCTTGCCAATGTGTACATTAGTAAAGTCGTTCAAAATTCCGGCTTATCCAATTGATTAATACGGAAACGCAATTCACACTATAATATACGGAATTCTTCTCGGTTCTTCAGTATTTGATGGAAAAAAGTGGACTATTTTTACAGTCAGATTATCTACAAGCATAAAATAAAATCAATACATAAGTATACCTTTGTATAAGGCCAGCGTCAGCGTACCGGTGGATACGGTAAATAACGTAACTTTGTAATAAATTTTGTGAACATAATGGTTTTAAAATAATAAAATAATTGACGGTAAAATGAGATATAAAGATAACCACTCTGACTTACAAAGTTCTAAAGTGTTTTTACAAAACATGTATTTTAACAATTTGTTTCTTGTCCTTGAAAATGTTGTCATTGAATTTCTTCGGTAGGTAAATACTTCGGATGTTTAACGCTATCAAAGTTATTGATTTGTGTTAATGTAATCATCAGCTTGCGGCTTCGACTGCTTCGAAAAGTCAATGTCCACGTATTCGATAGTTTCTTCTTGCCGAGGAGTTTCTTCTTGTCGAGATCTCGCTTTCGATGACGATGTCGAGCAGGCTTCCAGTAACTCAGTGTCAAGTTCTACATAGACCAACTGTCCCTCAGCACATTCCTAATAAAAATACAATCTGTTTAGTATACCATACCTGTCATCATCATTTTCTTAATGTGTTCAATCACTTTGATGCTACGTGTTTAATCTCTTGTATTTTAAGTATTAAATCACTTTGATGTTTACTATTGTGTTTATTATAATAGCTGGTGATTTCAAGACTGTATCTTCTGATAATGTTTCCGGATTGTTATTATTCTAATACTAAATATGTATGTCAAGGAAGAAATATAAAATTACATGATAAAAGTAACAAATAAAAAGCAAATTGCCAATAGGTGTGTATATACATGCGAAACAAGAATAATCTTACGTTTGATTGTGATGGTTTTATCTCGGCCTTAGACTGCGTCGGTGTTTGTTTAACCCGTGATTTAGAGACAACAGCATATTCTACAGGAGTAGCATGATCCTCGACTGAAACACAACAGCGCTCTTGGTAGTAAGTTCTTACCATAAAGTTCAACTGAGTCAAATGTTGTTTTTTTGTAAATACAAATTGCTATTTTTGCAAGCATGGATATATATATGAGTAGGAGTATTGTATGTTGCTAGAACGGCATGACAATGTTTCTAATACAAATGATAAAGTGCATACCTTGTAAGTCATTCGAATGAGGATCATCATCACTGGAAAAAAAGTAAAAACAAATAATCTATATGCTTATACAAGAGCAGTTTCGTTTTTAAAAAAAACGGGTTAAATAAACAGGTTTAGTGTCAATAAAATCCAATGGACTTCTTTTTTTTCTGTAAAATTGAATATTCATATTTAACACGTTTCAATGCTTTTGATCATTTATACGCACTTGCAAACAAGTTGTATGCTTACCGACGGTTTTGCATTGGTGCTTTGGTACCTTGAAGGAAAGAAGACTTTTATATATTATTTCTTAAGGAAAGTCACAATTCTCGTAAGAATGTTTTCTATATGTCAAAAACCTCATTGCTGATATGAACAATACGTTTTTATAGAGCTTATTCGGAATCTATAGATCCAAATCCTTCTTTAGATCCTCAGATCTCCCCCAAAAGACACCAAGTACTGCTTCTAGTCCCAGGAAACGGACTCGAGAGCGTTTCATATAGGCCTAAGGCTTCCGATGCAATCGAGCTTAAATAAATAGGTTTTTTACTAAACTAAATCCTTCTTTAAGATTAAAAACAAATATCTGGTACGTGCATGACAGGCACAATACCAGTTAATTTTCATAATATTTGCAATTATCATTCATACATTTATACACTTTCATATGCATACGTACGTCTGTTCCGTTTGATGCACATTACAATACCGATGACAAGTCCAGCCACAAAGAGGCATGACACCACAATGTTGACCACTAAGATCGTTGAAGAGGGACTATTTTCTGTCGATTCCATAGCATTCCCGTCTCCTTTAAGCCAAAATAAATCAATTGTAATTATGTATTTTTCTATTTCCTTTTATAGGTACACGTATGAGGCTTTCTAATGAAATCCGATGTCCATTGGTCACAGCAGTTTTTAAATTGTTCAAAAGATGTGTGACACCATTTAATATCTGTTAGGCCTTTTTGAGCAATTTTTAAACCATTTTACTGCAGAGCAAAACGCAGTAAAGCGGATGGAGGTAAATTATCATTTGGTAAAACACCGGAGACCGACCAACTCAATCAATATTCTCCCACATCGCCACAAAATAAATGATAAAAAAAATAAGTTAACTGTCAAATGCTCAACATAAAACAAAACCCCAAAATACCTTCCTCAATGACCGATGCATTGAAAGTTCCAAACATATGTTAAACGCTGCACACATATATCCGTTTCTCCCCTTGCAGCAAACCAGAGACTAGGACAGGACATTTAATGACTCCGTTGCAGGATTTCACGTGTTCACTTTCGTCCTTCGTGTACCTCCATGTGATATTGGGCAGTGGGTAGCTGTCTGCATCGCACGTGATCGCGCGCGATGACCCATCTTTTCTCGGCGTAGGCTTTGGTGCAGTTATGATGATCGTTGGTTTGACTGTTCAAAATATAAAGAAATATGTAAAAGACATATTTATTTGAAACACAGAATGGTGATTAAATTATAAGAATAAACAGTTGACAAAATACAGTTTCAGTGAATATCACAGTTTGAACAGAAGTAGTTCGTTAAATACATTGAAAAATACGACAAGTGTTTTATGTAAAATAATCTTGTTTTTCTTAAAATCGCCCTACTTACATGGGATAAAAAACAGATACAGACTCGAAAGGCGCACAATGCATGGTACATGTGATATTTCGACCGTTCATCTGACGCGTTGCATTTAACTGAGCTGTATAAGTGATGAAGCTGCCTTCGGAAATATTTCTAGGTGGTCCAAGATATAGTGAAACGTCGTTGTTTGGTGACCATGTCATGGTACACGGCATATTTGTTTCAGTGGACTTGCACGACATATCGATGACGTACGATTCGCTTTGTTTTGCAAAACTGGATTTGTCAAGTTGGATCGACAATGCTGATGGAGGATCTAAATTTAAAAAAACAACAACATAACATTAACAAAACGTTTGTAGACTATAATTGAACAATTGAAATGCCACATGTTCAATATTCAGGTATTCTGTAATGAATGAAGTCAATTTCAACTCTAAGGCAACAAAGTATCGTTTTATGCAAATACATAATTTACACATATATCGCACTTCAGATTTAGTTTCTGAAACAAATTCTGAGAGATTATACGGTTATTTTTGGAGGCAAAATATGTCTTTTCCATTCCAGCTATCATTTGCGACCGAAGTTACAGTCGCAATACTTTCGTACGTGCGTGATTTTTCGTCAAATATGTCTATCTGGGTTGATGTTATAACATCTGAATGTAAATAAAACGATATGCTGGACTTTGGTCGGCCTCCTTTAATGGTACACGTAATGTTTGGCGCCCTTCCTGTATATATAACTGGGGCATTTAGATGCAGTTTTCCAGGTGTTTCTGCAAAGATACACAATAAGCAATTAAACTGAGTTATTACATTAAGTGTTTTTAAGGGCTGTCACCTTTAACGATACACACCTTATGATATAATTATTCATGTTTTAAGATTATTTCAAAGTCGGATTTTAAAATTGAATAACATAATACCGAATATCTGACAGAAAAGAAAAGTCCGTCATACTTGCAACATATAGCTGAGCAGAAGTGAGCAAACGATCCTTAATGGCGCAGTTGATGACGGAACAGGTGACGTTTGTCAAATGATCCATGTCCGTTGCCGTGCTCACAATCGGGATGTACATCCCATCAGTGTACTTTAAATTGTGATACGGTCGACCGTTTATTTTCACGGAAACATTTGTGCGGTTTGTCTCTGATGTTTTGCAATAAATCTTACTCAATGTATTGTTAGACTGCATAACGAGACATCCTTTGCAGTCATTGACATCGTGCAGTGGACCTAGGACAGGAGCATCAGGTATATCTGTTGAAAAACAATAATAACATTTCTTAAAATGATAGTACATTGTCATCCTATTCTGGTATTAAAAATATTATTAAGAATAATTGTTTCTTAAAGTGCGCTTTATTCGCATTTAGGTGAGCAAAATACACGACTAATTTCTTTTGTATTTGTTTGTATAATACTGGCTGGCTTTCATACTATTTAACCACAATTATACTTAAACTTTGAAATAAAAGAATACCAAAAACATTCATGGTGACCGCAACTGTGTATTTGTTATTAGATGATGGTTGTTTATCTTTTGTACACTGAACTCTGTACTTATTTCCATCCATGTATTTGTCAATTCCGCTGATTATCAAAGAAAATGTCGAGTCAGTTTCTTTCCGTTGCTTATAAAAAGTTCCTGTTCCAGGAGAAATACGTCTTTCAGTTGATGAAAAACTTGTTTCCATCCAGTACAAAACGTAATCATGATTAAAGCTTGCTACAGCTGTTGTTGGGATGTAAACGAGTTCTGCATGACTGCCAACCATTACACAGGGTGTTCGCATGTAAAAGTGTCCGCAATCTTTCAGCTCTAAAAACAACTTTTATCCTTAAAAAACAATGCATGGCTTAAAGATGAAAATATCATTTCTTCTTAAATGAAGGGTGTTATGGTTGCAAAAAAAAGTAGACAGAATACACATGTTATCTGAAATATTAAAGTCAAGAGAGATGCCCTGCGAAGAGACTCCTTTTATGAACATCTAAACATGGCAAGCAAGCGACCGTTTGCATATACAATACAGATAAGTTCATAAACCACACCACTATTCAAATTTAAATTATTATCAACATTTGGGTAATTACAAACCAATTTTGTGATGTTTTTAAGTACTAAACATGAAATTGATTAGTATTAAAATAATGATAAAAGTTGTACATGTTATTCATGGCCAGTAAAAACTAATACATTTGAAATGAAAGCTTCATATTTTTTTATAATTTTAAAAATCTAGAAAAAATTATATTTTCTACAATGTTTGTATTTGCATGTTGTGGTTTCAACAAAATTTTAATAACGCTCGGTCCAATGCCTTAACTCATGAAAAAAATGTAATACACACATACTTTTTCGTATGAACCCACTGCTTAGACATGTTATTGTGAATTATTGTATTTTTATTATGCCCCCCCCCCAAAGAAGGCAGCATATAGTATTTGCACTGTCCGTCTGTACATCTATTTTTCTGAACATCTGTGGGGCTGTGCGAAATGTCCTGCCTCAGTCATAACTTGGCACAAATGTCAACCATCATAAGTTTGGCGCATAACACCTGTCTCTCAACCTCAAAGGTCAAGGTCACTATTAGAGGTCGAATGTCAAATGTGGGCTTGTCAGAAGCTGAGTTTTGAGACAAAGTGGGATGTTGGGGGCATCCCTGCACTATGGACACATGTCTTGCATTGACCGTTCCAAGGCGGTGACCCCAGCTTTATTCTTATTTGTGTTTATGTTGTTTTGTATTGTGCTGTATTGTGCTGTTTTGTACTGTTTCGGCAATCGGTCACTTGCCATAAATAAAGGACCAACTAATTGTTTGTAATAAGATTTCAATACTGCTCCAGCGGTTGGAGTTTCACTTCTTTATATTGATTAGTATCCATCATAATGCTGATTATCATTATATCATGATTCATTAGCCATTTTCTTCATAACAAAATGTGTATTTACATGTGTTTGCTTACATGTGTTTGTAAAAAATAATATTTATTTGTTTTAATTTTCATGTGAATTAATTGTTAAGCTTTTTTGTGATATTTAGTTTTCTACTGTTATTCCTACCACTACTGTAATTTCCCCAAATGTGATTTTTTTATATTATAAATTTATTGTGCAGTCTTTCGTGATTTTGTTGTAGAGTGAAGGCACAAATATGACCGTTTGTTTAAAATTTTATATCAATACCAAACACTTCGTTACTTTAATTAAAACATACGGACAGTTATCTGCACCTGTTTGTTGTATGAATCTGTCATTTATCTGAATGATGTATCATTAAATGTTAATTTAACAAAGATTTTAATGATTATTTTGTTAATATGTTTGATACCATTTCTTTGTAATTTTAGATTCATTTTGATCAAACTTGATATCATATGAATCACCATTCCAACATGTTATTTTTTAAATGATATACATTTTATATTGGCTCACTTGCTTAAACCCATTTATGCCTAGGGTCTAGAAATAAGGCCTTGGCTAACAGCGTAGACCCAGATGAGACCCCGCATGATGGGGCGTCTCATCAGGGTCTGCGCTATTTGCTTCAATGAATTTCTGCAAGAAATATTCTAAATATAGAAATAAATATACTAGTCATCCCTAATTTTGGAAATAAATTGATCAAATTTAGAAGGATGGGAGAGTCCACTAGGCATAAATGGGGTAATCAGTCCTATGGGAGAAGTTATAACACAAACACCAGTTTCATGCAAAAATACTTTATTCATGCACAAGTGTTTATAATTGGACATTTGTGTGATGGTACGACTAACCTTTATCTTCAATATTTATCACGAACACTTAAATCTGTAGGAAATGACAATACAGTGCTTTATTGAATACTCGAGAAACAGGCGTAGGTTGCTTGAACAATTAGTTTCAACTTTGTTCTGTTCCTTGTTGTTATTATAACAATAGCGTCAGTCATACATTTTAAGAGCAATCACTTCTTACTTGGAAGTGTTTGAGATTCCTAGAATGATAAAACTTTCCTTTGTGTGTCAATAAGAATGTTACTTAAAATGTAAAATTGTATTATATCTGTAAGTTAAATGAAACAATTGTAATTATGATAAATGCATGTCAAAGCAAGTATATACAGTCTTCTTACATTATTGCAAAATGTTAATGAATAAAAAAAGAGAGTAAAACATCAGAAGAAGAAGTACAAGAACATAAATGAAAGTAAAGTTAATTATATTCAATTAAAAATCATGTTTCTGCTGTGCAGCCGAACACTCTTTCATGTACACAAGACATGTACTCTGTTGTGAAATCCCCATTAGTCTGTGCAGATAAATTCATAAGACACAAAGACATAATTGTGGTTCTATAACAAATACGAGGAAACGTGTCGTTATCAGTGTTAACTTTCTTGTTATAAATTTTCCTGAAGTAAAATAAACTATTTGATTGATGGTATAATTTAAAGATAGTTAATTAATTTAATTTAGGTTTCCTTGGTCATATTCATATGTTGGTTTAAGATTGCAAGAATAAAATGTTGACATTTAAATTGTAAATACAGTTGTACTCCCTTTAAACTATTTCAAGCTCCAAATAATAATACAATAGCGAATTTGTGAATCAATATACAATAAATAATACATAAAAGAGGCAAACTTGAAATATGTTTATTTTGGCTGAAAGTAAAAGCCTTGTTCGTATTACATAAAACATAATTAATGAAATATTACAGAATAATTGGCACTACATAATTATGGTAATTGTGCTTAAGTAAGGAAAAGGAACATGTTATCAACTAGTAACATTCAAGTTGTGGAAAAATATTTTCTGCTGACCCTATTTTTTCAGTTTAACTCTCTGTCAACCTCGAAATTTATTTCATGACCTTAAAAGTAAAACGCAATATGGGAACTCCCCAAACAATCAGGATGTGGATCCTAAATTATGAACACTCAAACTAAAGAGTGACTCTTGAGCTAGAAGCTCTTGACTTGTATCTTTGTTTCAAGTCTTGATGACTTTATTTGTGCACTCATGCTGCTGTTGATGTTGGTAATTGTTGATGTAGAATCATGTACCTTAGAAATAAACTTCATTATCATGACTGGATTGTGTTGTTTAGTTTAAACCTATTTATTGTAGCTTGATTGCATCGAAAGCCTTAGGCTAATAGAAATGCTCTCGAGTTCGTTTCCTGGGACAAGAACCAGTACTTGGTGTCTTTGGGAGTGATCGAAGGAACGCTCCCAGTGGGGTTCGAACCCTTGACCTCCCGATCACTAGGCGAACACCATATCCACTACGCCACGGCGACTTAGTGTTGTTTTTTCCTTGTAGCAATCTTTCTCGTTCTAGTGATACACAATAGGTCTATGACTGGATTGTGTTGTTACTTCCTTATAGCAAGATCTAGTGATACGCAATAGGTCTATGACTGGATTGTGCTGTTATCTTATAGCAAGATCAAGTGATATCACATTTGGTCGTATTGGATTGTGATCTGTTAAAAAGAACTCGTCCAAAAGTATATACATGGATTGTGTTGTTTCTTCCTTATAGCAAGATGAAGTGATATCACATTAGGTCGTTTTGGAATATTATCAGTTAAGAATAACTTACACAAAAGCATATTAATTGGTTTAGCTGTATGTATCATAAGATATACAAAGATGGTAGGTATAATTGTATAGTGGTCCCCTACAAAGATTGTTCTAATCATGCCCAGGGGGGGGTCCAAAGTGGCCAAGCTCAAGTGTCAAATAATGTATGAATACTGATATACTGAAATTTAAAAAATAATTTTAAAAAAATCATGCAAAGAGGTGTTAGATGTGGCACGTGCCATCATATAGTGCTCATGTATTGCCTTTTCAAAATCTTGCCCCTGGAGTTAAAAGCCCTGTATAGTCGTGGGGGTCAACTATTTGAAATTCAATTTATATAAAGTATGTGACATAATATTTCGGTTCTCTACAAAGACTGTTAAAATCAAGTCCCTGGGTTCAAAAATGGCCACGCCCGAAACACATGTGAGCAACACAGGGCCATATTGGCCCTATTATAACATTATTGGTATATTATTGCATTTCAGAATCGCCGGAATAGAATGCAAATCTGTAATTACAAGCCAAAAAAAACAACAATAGATACATGTATAATACTAATATAATATGTTAAAATAAAAAAAGCAAAGCTTACAGCACTGGGCATAAATTCAACAAAAAATACAGATTTACATTTAAAAAAATCTTATTTACATCCATAGCAAAACATTGAATCATATTTGTTTTGCACACTTCCGTTTCAGCTACTTATTATTTACAAAATAACACATACTGCTACTCAGTACCTTGTTACCAAAGAGGTTCTTAAAATCTCATGCATCTGAGTGTGACGTGTCATGCATACAATTGTCATAGATACATATATTTTTTCGCAGTGCCAATTTGAAGTTAAAGAAACCTACCAAAATAGCAAAAATATCATCTAGATCTCCTTCTCACGTGATGTAAATAAGTGCAGGTAATCTTTTTTTAAATGGTAGTCAATATCAAAGATTTTCACATTTCGTTCATATAGTAAAATGGGATGAAAGCACATGTTTGTCTGCTTGGTCTACAATATAGCTTTACAAAGAAAGAATTGTTTTTAATTATATAAAATGGTCATGAAACTTTTCACGTTAAAATGCTTGTTTCAATCAACTTGCAAGTTGTTATTTATAATTGTATCTTTCCTGTTGCATAAACGGCTGTATTGGCACCTTAGTTGGTACTCCAATGGAAAGTTAGAAGCGGTTTTTGTAAATGATAGCTTAGTGAGCAGTAAGATTTGAAATAAATAATGTATGTGCACGAATAAACGTTCAAACACAAATAGATAGCTTAGTGAGCAGTAAGATTTGAAATAAATAACTTATGTACACGAATTCACTTTCAAACAAACAAATATAGATTTAGATTGTAAACAAACAAACAAATCATAATATAAGTAAATATAACAAACCAAACAACAATACATCAAATTTAAATGCAAAGATAATAATATGATAGTAATAACGGAACAAATTGAAATGTCTTTTTTTTTTGCTTACACATGTCAACTGTTGGTGTACATTATTTCAAAGAATTGGGCCTTTTAAAACGTTATGCCAACGACTTGCCAGTCTTAAACATACTGTATATGAACCATAAATAAGATAATAATTTCGTGTTTGAGTACTGTCGACCAGAACAATAGTTAAAATAATGACCAATACTCCCCTTTGTAAAATAAATATCTATATAAAAAAAACAACAGTAACATCCCTTTAAAATGTCAAGACAAATGCTTCATACATGATTGCAGTTTTGAAGTGTACTTGACATGTACATGGCTCAATCTTGTAATTATCCGTTCAAAATAAACGTTCAAGTACAACTGAAACAACGAGTTGTACTCCAGTATATCCTACAATTGTGCATTACCATGTATGGTAAAATTCAGTATGAGGAAAATACCACTAAAAATAAAGAGATATTCTAAAATATATACAACTTTATATCGCCATCTTAAAATTGTGCCACTTTTTTCATTGTAAACTAGTCACATAAATGGTACTATATACACACATGCACACAACGTGTACACTAGGCTTACTATCTACTGTACCGATTAAAAAGGAACATTTAATTATTGTTTATTTCTTGGCGTTCGTGTTTGTCGTACAACAATATAGACCTAATGCAAACACTGTCATGATTTTGAATAAAGTAGAACTTCTGTCTATGTTTCCGACAGTGAAGATCTAAGTAGGCAGTAATATTATGTTTTTAAGTTGTGGCTACAAAATTACCCGAGCTATCCTCTACTCATCTTGCTTATTCGCATTCTCTAAAGCCACTGTTCTCGCGAAGTCAATGCCGACGTACTCCGTCGGAGTGCTGGGTCTTTCTAGGGTACCAGTCGGTTTTGCATTGGACGGCTTTGCCGTCAATGCTTCTTTGTCCAGATCAGCATATACGAGCTCGCCGGCTCCAACGGGTTTCTGAAATTAAGTAATGTATTTGTCCAGTCAATTAACCGAAATGATCTTTATTTTGTAATGTGTTAAATTGAACAATTTGTTTCTGTTCTTGCACACATGAACATTTGAAATCTGTTCTGCTATGCAGTTATGCCCCTTGTGGCGCCCTGTTTCTGCGGCAAAAGCAATAGTAGGGGACTCCTTAAGTGTGGTTTATTTACAAACGTTATTATTATTCAATTGAATACAAATCATCTATGTAACATATAATGTATTTCCATAACCGCGAATTTCTGTTCATACACTACCTTGGGTTGGGGCTGCATTTCGATTGGTTTATTTTCAACAGGTGGCGCTTGATTTGCTTGTGGTGCCGACAGTTTCTTGGGTTTGTTAACCACGGCGTATTGACACTCGGCCCCTCCCATGCTAGCGTAGCCTTAGAATAATATACACAATAATATCAAAGCTTGCCACAGAAGTGACGAATAACCCCGTCCCCGAAGCGATATCATAATACATGGCAAGTTGAAACAATAAAAATCAGTAAATACTGGGGCAAAGTAAGATTTTATACCAAGGCCATGCTTTCTGTTTATACCAGCGTGTTTCGAGATTAACTCTGGATTAATTTTGCGGCTAAGCATGCCTTTTAAACGGTTTGCAATCAAAATTCCAAGGCATTGACCCCAGCTTTAATATTTATTTTATGTTTAATATCGTGTTTTGTTTATTGTTTTGAAATGAGTATGCAATTGGCTACTTTCGTAAAAGACTAGCGGGTGTAAACGATAATTTAAATCCTGATAATGTTTCGGAATTATCATTTGTATACGCCCGTTTAAACACGGGGGGCGGATGTTAATGCGGGAGGCGTCCACAAGAATGATATCCGCTCTCTAGCTTAAATAGTTAAAATCGTATCATCAAGAAACTCGGTGATAATGTTTAGGGCGATAACCATCAAGATCACTTGAAGCACTTCTTAACTATGACCTATGAGGCTATGAATAATACAAATTAACCTTGTCCGTTCTCCAACTTAATTAGTTTTAATCGTATCATCGTCCGATAAGAAAATTTTGCCAGATTAATGTTGTTCGCTCTAAACAAACTTGATCATTGAAACCCATACATTTAAACGGGCGTATTTAGAGGTACGGTGGTGCTCTGTTCTATCTACTCCATGGATGCCTCTATTCATAGTGTATGGTATTTCAAATGTATGGCCCCTGTTCCTTTGGGTATTTAACCCTATATGCGACTTGGGGCCTGCTACGATACCAAACACTTGGTATATCAAATATGAAAATCGACATTATATAATGGCCCTGCAATCAAGTGTCGAGAAGCCATCCCGAAAAACTGTTCGAACTTCATTGTTCAGATAGTTAACCACAAACACCTGTCACGGAACCAAAGCAATTCTCTGGAATGATACTGTCAACCAAAATAGCATAGCCTACAACTAACCATCGGAGAAACAAGCGTTCGAACATTACATAACTTTAGTTCTGAATTGAACTTTCATCAGGTACGGACATTTTGAGATTAAACTTGGAGTCTCGATGCAGAGTGTGGGAACATAAGCGATTATTAGCGACCCTGAGCTATTGACAGGTAGGCATCCTGCAGGCCTGACCCATATTTCGCTAGCAAAATATAGGGAGTTCGTGCGCACACAAGTCCCCGGTGTTGTGCAATCTTTTTTTATCAATTTAATCAGTTATCATGTCATATTCTGTTGAGATTAAACAAACAAATCAGAATTGACTAAATTTACCAAAAGTGGCCCTCTCGGCAACAACATTTTAATCAAATTACTGACAGTACTGGTGTGACGATGCTTTTGAACAGG